>JAWQUT010000495.1:469644-480635 GCA_033807755.1 Ellobium chinense
TGTGTGTGTGTGTGTGTGTGTGTGTGTAAGTATGTATATGTATGTGCGTGTGTGTATGAGTATGTATATGTATATGCGTACGTGTGTGTGTGTGTGTGTGTGTGTGTGTGTGTCCGTCCGTCCCTCTGTCTGTCTATAAGTCTGTCTGTCTGTCTGATTGTCTGTCTGTCTGTCTGACTGTCTGTCTGTCTGTAAGAGAGAGAGAGAGAGAGAGAGAGAGAGACAGAGAGAGAAAGAAAAAGAGGTAATGAAAATGTGACCGAAGGGATTGTGATAGGAGAGCTCTGTCATTTCTATCGATTTTTGTGCACTGCTCCCGGTATTATTCTGGTTAAGTGCAAGAAATAACAAGCTAACTAAGATGATGAATCTATCCTGGTGGCGAATCTGTGGCTCACTCAATAACAAGAACGTCTTCACATACATGTACAATTATCAAAGTGTTATCATGTGAAGGTTACGATAAACTCCAGTTTTCAAAGCCCTCTGGTCTTGCATACTTGGAGCAGAGTAGCCGGATAGTTACTGCGATAAGATAGACTCAAGATCGAAGGTTATAGGTTCAATTTCGGCCACAGCCAAGTTGTAAGTGTGTTTTATGAAAATATTTCATTTACATTTTCCTCAGTTCACCTACTTGTAAACTGAGCACCTAGCTAAAGGCGATGTAAGGTGGTGTCAGATTGCTAGAGACTAGCGCTGTAAATGGCAACGATATTGTGTGCTCCCCAGGGAAATGAAAAAAAAAAATGGCACTCAGTAATCGAAGCCCACCTGCTGCAGTAATAAAATACAAAGTCGGGTGAGCGACTGTAAGGGCATTAGCCTGAATTCAAGAGTTATTAAGTTTGTTACTATTATCATCTGGAGAATTACTATTATTTGTGAACTCTAAAATATTGATAACGGGCTACTAATTCCATTGAATACTTAAATAGCGTTGTTAAAATGTCTTTGGGTCGAAGCAAAATATTGTAAAAAAACACAGGGATATTGTCCAAAACAAACCGATGATGTAGAAGAGAGATATTAGTTTTCAGCAGGTTCTGTATAAAATTCAAACGGACCGGACCTAATATCTGAGAGCTTGCGCATTAACGATGGGATCTCTTATTATCGTAAGAACTGCATTAATTCTGCATGTTGCGCGTTTCTAAGTGCCCATTCAGCATCGATGCCCTGATGTAGTTCTTACGATGGTGAGAGATCCCATTACATCGGTGCATCGGTGCTAACTGGACACTTGGTAGCGCACAACATGCAGCGCGTAAGCTCTCAACTGCCCATCGACTTTTCCGTCTCGGCTTCGATATTACTGTCGCCATGATGATCTAATTCGGTGGTCAGAAAGTGAATGATATCATCTCCTTAGACTTGAAAGTTTCCTTAGACAGTGATGGAAAGCATCATGTTAATGCAGTATAAATGTTTGACACTTCCTGAATTTTATATATTAATCTAGTAAGGATACATTGCCATATAAAACAAGGCCAGATTAAGCTAGTGCTGGGCCTATATCATCATCAGTAAATTCTGACCCGGAGACATTGGATCGAAGAAATATAGCCTCCTTCTCTCTCTCTTTCCCCCTCCCCCCCTTCCCGGNCTCCTTTGCATGGTGTTTATTGGAATAAAGAAGCATAACATTTCATATATTATTTTTCATAATATTTTTCACATTTTTTCCACTGTTCTGTCCGTACATTCTTCAGTTTGATCAAGTTCATGAATTGTACTACAATTTTCTGAACCAGTCCAAATTTCTGAAAAAACAAAAAAACAAAACAGCAATACAGAACTTGCATTTGACCTAATTTGTGTTGTGTGAGGTCAAATATCAGCACGGACGGTATTTGAAATTATTTCAAACATTTATTTGAAAATATTTGCGTTTCATTCCAAATGAATTAGTGGCGTCTTAAAGCGAGCTATTTGTTGCAAAGAGTCCTGTTTATAATTCAAACGGACGGCACACAAATAATGTCCATCGATTTTACGTCCTTGTTTTGCTAGAAATGTTATTGTGTCCACAAAATCCGCCGCACTCTCTGATTAGACAGCGAACGACATAATCTTTTTAGCGCGTTTCCTTAAAGGGCGACGGAACTCATGGTAAACAGTATACAGTGGTGGGTTTTGGCGTGGGGGCACGATAGGCACGTGCCCAGGGCTTCGCACTTGCAGTGGATTCCTCGCCGGAAGACAAGAAAAAAAAAGAAGATGAGTAAAAAGAAGACGAGTGAAAAGGAGCCAGGCGAATATAAATTCATTTTTTATTGCATGACCGTGGTAAAGAATGGAAGAGGGCTCAGCATTTTTCTCGAGCTCAGGGCCCCCACAGATTCTAAATCCGCCTCTGAAAGTATAGATAGAAATCGTTCGATATATTTTGGGAGAGCGGATAACTAGGATATTTTAACCATGGTAAAACGACGCCCACACTATAATACGAGTGGAGATAGGCGACGACAAAAACAAAATGAAGGAGTGGTTAAACGGGTTCACTGGATATAAAAAATGATGAATACGGCTTTATTCCATTCATCGTTTAATCTGAAAGCTTTCCGTGCTGTCGTGGAGTCCGGTGATATGAAATGAAATGCGGGGATGGGAAACGAGTACAAAGAGCGAATTGCAAAACACCAGATGATCCTCAGAGGAGGACTGTTGTGTTAGACGGTAGCAGAGGACAAGCAAGCAGAATGTTTATAATACAAACGACTTCTGAGGAGCAGTCGCGTTAACTGTAATTTTCGCATAATCGAAGCAGTTTTCATGCAACCATATACATACTGCATAAGGCATAATGGAAGCCACTAGATAATTCTCAAGAGGAGTTACGATGGAGTGTGTGTGTGTGTGTGGGGGGGGGNGGGGGGGGGGGGGTCGACTGTATTACAAATATTCACTAACCGCTGTTTAGCTGTGTTCCTCTTTTGCGTAAACGGGAAGAGAGAGATCGGAAAAGTGGCGGCAACTGTCTAGGATGTCACAATCTTTAGTGGAACGTCTTACCGCTGGTCATGTGTCGGAGGAGGATGCGGCGGATATCAACGGTGGCATGAATGTTAATGAATGAGGCAAAGATTTAAGTAGAGGAACCATCACTCGTCAGCGCATTATTCTCTAGCTCTTCCGCATCAGTTCCGGCCATCCTGGCTTACTGACTGATACTTCCGATGCCAAGAATCTCAGAGGTATCGCCCTCAGAATAAAGGTTCCTTCCCTTTTGCGCACCCTGCGGGGACCAAATAAACATAGCCCATGTTTTATGTATAATAATATAGAATTATCCATACCAAAATGTATTCCTCGCATCAAATCTTGTTTTTTGTGCTCAAACACAATGGATGACGACAAAAGGGAAGCAAGGATAGTCTACATCTGAGCTCCATAGCAGTGATGTCCCCTATCCCACTCAGATATTATGTTCAGTCGGCTATGTGGAAAATTCCTCCCTGTCTGTGTAGGGTTAATCAACCATCTCCGGATTCATCAGAACAAAGCCATCTAAAGACGAGGTCGTATCAAAGCGTCGTCGACAACAACAACAACAACAACAACAATAACAGTGAACAGATAAACATCATCGTGTGTTGCCATGGCTAAGCTAGGGGACTCAACTCTGTTTTGCCCTGGGTCAAGTTGTACTTTGGCGAAATGGCGGGCAGTACAGATCAACCCAACATATGGTCGACTCCGCTTACTCCCAGTCCGAATTATAGCAACCTCTATTAATCGCAATAATTTCCATATAATAAAGTGACGAAATAATCGCAGTTTTTTCCATGCTCTCGAGGAGTTGCGATTAACCGCAGTTGACTGTACATGTTGTTGCTACCGTGGCATAGGAGACCGACGATTGGCAATAGTCTAGTCTAAATATTGCTTCATAAAATCAATTTCTGGCCGTCATCAGGTCACTCCGTCCCTTTTTTCTTTAATGTACTTTCGCTATTCCGCTTAGTTCTCTCTCTGCGCTTTTGTTATAGCTTTTCAACACGTTCTGACAACAGTCATTTCATTTGCTGTGCCGCTATTAGCAGCTTTACCGTCTTGTAAGCAAAATGGCTTATTTCTGTTTTTCCAGCAAAAGTAAATTTTTTACCATCTGTGTGCTGTAATGTGTCAATACCCTACCATCTGCGTGATCTAATGTGTCAATACTCATCTCATATTTTAAAAAAAACATTTTGATAAAACTGTGAAAAACTAGTGAACGTTTTTGTAATAGCTGTCCTCAAACATAAACTTTTATTATTTTTAAAATACAGTTTTGGCAGAGATAAGTCCTTTTGTCGCCAGGTGTTCAGCTGCTAATGTTTTTCAACGGACTTTGTGACAATACTCTACCGCAGGCAGCCATCTTCAAACGATCTCAAGTTCAAGCAATCGATGAGTAGCCGACAAATAGCGGAAACGTGCCGAAACAGCAAACATGAACAGGTTTTGACGAATTTTATATCTTCCACTTGACTTTCCTTTCAACTCGCTGCAAGTGGACAAACAGTTTATGAGATACTGGTTTCATATGAGATTATGATATCAGCATGAATGATAATCGGTGAAAACAACAGCAAGCCAGTGTCATTTTTCTCATTCATGTCCTTGTCTCAGTGCCGGTATGTTAAGTTAGGAACAGACAGAGTCTTGAAAGCTGGGATGTTGTCACATTACCTGGAAAGACTGTCCAACAGCAAACCGACAGAATCATGACTTTGTGTTTTATTGTTTGTTTATTTATTCAGCGGTGAATACCAGATTCTTGATCCCCCCTCCCCTCTTTTTTGTATGAGTGTGTGTGCGTGGAGAGGGTATCTTGGCTGGACAGCCTGTTTTGGCTCAACGGCTAGACGGTAAGAGATTTTCATGTGTGACATTGTCCAGGAAATACATCTCATCCATCTAAAGAAATAAAAAGGAAATTATTTATAAAGTGGTTCATGTGTAGATAGAGTCTGTCTTAGGTTTTGGAGTCGCCTTGATAATCAATCGAGTTAGAATGCAAGTTGCTGGTAGGAGTGAATTTGGATGAAGAACCTGGCAGTCGGACAGGGGAGATAACCCAAGAAAATATTTGTCTCGGTTTTTGGCGTGGTTTCTCCAGTCAATATACTCGCTATGACATCAACTAATGTAATATAGGCAGCACGACAGTAATAATTACACACTGCCATCTCCTGTATTAAGGATGGAATGATGTGAATTATGGGACATACCAATGGTGGTTGCTCGCTTAGCTCCCTCGAAAGAAACTGTGAAAGGTTTAAAACTCATGGCAGCTATGAAACGATAGCATACTTTGAAAACCTGGATTTAAAACAAATAAAACCTTGCAAGGCGTCTACTTGTGTAATTATTATTTAAAAACATCGCAACAACAATTCGTTTACAAAGTTCTTTTCATTTTATTTAGACCATTCAAATCATTTTTTTGTTGTTGTTGTTTATTAGCGCCATGAGGTTTGCTCCGCACATTACAAAAATGTAGACAGCAGAAAAATTAATAACACGTCCTGTGTACTTTGTTAGACATAGCGTTATCTCTAGTCTTTTAATAATGATGGCACAATCGATGAGGTTCGCCCGCAAGTAGGTTATAGTCTGTCTCTGCCTTCGCGACTAATGAACGTTTTTCTGTTGTCTCTGAGCTTTGATGTTTGATCCTATGCATGCTACTCAAATATGTTCTTGAGACATGTAATTAAGTTGACATATGCTATTTTATATTAATGCTGGCTAACAGGCCTTGAAGGATTCGCCATTAGAAAACCAGAACTGATGTTTACCAGTGGACAAATTTTCAAGACGTAGTAGATTTGGCTTTACAGCTTTGGTCCACTCATGTTTTGTCGCTAGAAATGAAATCGCTATGAACAGACAAATAATAAGACTAATTAGGCCACACTGCACTGGTTGCAATGAAAGAATGCCTTCAGAATGCATGATGATGAATTTTAATGACAGTAAATTTCGCGTCCAAATCAATTAACCATCACATGCCTCATCTCCTCACCATTTTCTTCACATTCTCTTATCCTTCTTCTTTTTCTTTCTTCATCCTTTTCTTCTTCATCTTCTCCCGCCGCTGCCTCCTCATTTCCTTCTTCCTTTTTTTCTTTGTTTTCGAACTGTTTGGTTGTTGGTTTTTTTTTTGTTTTTTTTATTTCTGCTTAACTTGTTTAATTATAATAGTGGTGGCATGCTCAGTTATATTGCATTAACTGTTATAAATTTATTCTTTCTTGACTACAGATGTATCCTGGATCTTTCGCTTGGTAACACTTAACTCCACGCTCCTGTGGAATTGTGATCAAGCGAATCTCTCAGTTTATTACTGACCGATCCGTGAAGAATAATTCATCGCGAGCGACCGATCTCTGGCGTGAGAATACACAATAACGCCGGCCCTTGCTTGCAACGGTGATGGAGTGACTGAGAGAGAGTGACCTAGCAACGCACTGGTGTCCTGAGGACAGAGTCTCTTGGGTGCAGTTGATATTCATAGTACACCTACGTGTTATTCGACCGAGTTCCTTGATATTTTAACGCAGCGGTTACGTCTAAGCGATGAGAGGATAAGCATACTATGTATACCTGAGCTAATAAGGTTATTATTGTTGTTGTTGTTGTTGGTGGTGGTGATGATGGTGGTGGTGGTAATGTGCACGTTTGAGTCACACTAACTATGCATCGGTTTAAGCATCAATAGACACACTCGCGCGACCTCCACAGCTCTTTTTCAGGTGCGTTAACATCCAAGGAAACATGACTTTTGCAAATGAACAATGACCATTGATTTATTAGCACTGCATATTCTATATCACGAAGCAAGCTTGATAACAATGATTTGTAATGCTCAAAGAGTTTTCACTACGATTTACATTGACAAATATCTTCTCAGGGAGGAACTTTAATATTTGTGAACAGCCAACTACTTTGATGATGGCAGATGTCAGCCTTCAGTCAAGCCGTGCTTTGCTAGTTCACGAAGTCTGATGGATTCACCGGAGAATTTGTCTATCCATCCAAGAATGTGTTGAGTCGTGCACTGTCTTGACGTCAAATTAGTACATGTATTCTGACCTACGTTTATTTCGTCGTCCATCACACGAAAGGGTGTATGCAACATTTGCTAGGTTTTCAGGAGAGGATTTTAAAGTCTCAGTGAAGTGTAGAATTGATAACGTACATTCAATCAGTAAATGTTTAATATCTTCGAAACTATTACAGCTATCGAAATTCTTCTTCATAAGCACATAGACCTCGCTTTCGGCTTTCGGAAGGTAGTCTCTCAGCTCAAAACACCCAAAATGTCGCATTTCGTGAGATGGGCGACGATTTGATCCCCGCGGCGTTACGAAAGGGGCCGTCCTTGTATTCTGTGGGCGGTCCCTAGCAAAAGATGCGTTTTTGGTTGATGCGCGCCGGTCACAGTGAGGAAGGGTACTAGAGGTTTGTTAGAAATGTGTCGTCTTTTATCAAAACCGGAAGAAAAAGCTCGGCAATATGGAGGCAATCATTTGTGGTTTTTCAACTTTGTTAGTGGAACGTCTGGTAAGGGCCTTATGTCGTGGGAAGATGAGGCAAAAATCATCCGTGGTACACATGCTTATGAATAAGGCAAAAATATAAGTATAGGAAACTCTACTGGCAAGTCCGGGCATTTTCCCTGTCTCTTCCGCATTAATCGCAGCCATCTTGGCCTGCCTGATATTTCCGTTACTAAGGAAGGGGTGTGGTTTGCCATTTTGTCAAATTGCAGAGACCAAACAAATGCATCTCTGTCTCAAAAGTTTCAAGACACAGAATAGTAAAATTTAGATGTCTAGATATATGAGGCGATGATTTCCAGGGCTGAGCCACGGTTTTAGATTAGCCAATGGCTTTTATAGCTCATCCTCCACAAAACTGCCTTTGTCAGGTCAGGCTGTTTGAAGAAATTCGAGCTAAACCCCTGTGGCAAAACTCATTTGCAGTCCTGTTAAGATATACTGATATTGTTCTAGAAATGGACGTGCATATAAGTCATGCAAAACCATGTTTAGCACGGCAAGGACTCAGTTCCATGGAAGCTACTATTAACATTTGAGTCCATATTGTCTTATTCACTTCCAACGCAAATCACAACCTCTAGAGCGCCATTTTTTGTATGGCAAGGAAGAGATAAGAGAAAACAGGAGCAACACAGTCCACTTAGTACTTTAACCACGAGAAAGTTTGGAGTCTTATTCTTATTTATCTGGCCAGCTAATACCAAATGTCATGTTTTCTCTGTCACGCCATGTGCGCTCTCTCTCTCTCTCTCTCTCTCTCTCTCTCTCTCTCTCTCTCTCTCTCTCTCTCTCTCTCTCTCTCTCTCTCTCTCTCTCCAAAAAAGGCTCTCCAGCTAGAGTACTATAGAAATGACGTGATAACGACTTTGGTGTTATCTTACCTACGAGGTAATTTCAGAGTGTAGATTGTTCCTTACACACGAATGCAGTTCATATATATTTGTTAAATCTGACGTGGATGCCTTTTCAGTAATCAACCAGAGGTACCTAGGTAAAGAACAACACCGCACGTAAGGCCTTTTGTCGTGACGCGGATGCGGAGTAAAGGTCCAAAGAATAATTATAGATCCCAGCACTTGTCCGTTGGAGGGTCATTATCGCTAATGTACACGAGAGCCGGGGCTATGGACCATAGTAGACTTAACGCCTGGCCAGTGTCCGGCTCGTTTCATCGACTCTCATCTGTAGATGAGCACTGGTGCGCGTGTGAGACTCTTCATCATGACTGTGAGCGGGAAAACTAGTGCGCCTGTTACGAGAAAATGTCACACTACTGAAGACCTACTGAGGCGGGGCGGGTGGATAAGAGGCATGACTCTAATAACAGGATAATGTTGCCCATTTTGTTTTGCCTCCTTTCTCAGGTCAAAATACGATGCCTAATTCGCAGACCATGTTCTGTGTTACTATTTCGCACCCTTCGCTATAATTTGTAGCAATATTTAGTGATTTCCCAGCACGTTTCACTGTCTTGCACGCAAGACAAAATAAGAGCACTGACCAATTCCACAACCTTGATACTTCCTCCCCCTCCCCTTTCCCTCTTCCCTCATTAGAGGAAATCATCCAAGTAGGCATTACATTGGCTGTTATATTCATTTCAGTGAAATACAAGCGAAACTGCCTTGGAAGAGTCCCAGGATTTTGCATGTATGTTTATGTATCTTTTCTTAACCTGGAACAGAAAACGTGTTTTAATCGCTTTATTGCTCCTAAGTAGCAGGCTAGACCTAAAGCAGTGCTGGCTCTCTACACTCTTATTACTGGATTAAGGCATCAATTCGGTCAACGATATGTCTCGAAATCTGATTTTTTTTTTCTGGTTGAAATACATACAAAAAGAGTACTGAACACAATCCCCCCTCCTCTTAATTACTTTACCCCAACTACCCCACCTTCTACTCGCTGTCATTCAAATAAATGTTTCTTTTCTTGAAACTAGTTCCATACTTGTTCTAGAAATTTTAACCTGTTTACTTCGACTTCTACGGTATTTGTCCCAGAAACAAACCTGTTTACTCTATCATCTTTTCACACCATCCTTGATCATCATAATAATGACACACCCATCATGTCAACCCATCAATTTTTCTCCCCAGCTGACAAGCGGAAACGGAATTGAGTGAGAAATAGTGCCATCCGTGGCGGAAGGACACATGTGTAAGGTGACACGGACGAGAATCTCGTTAGCCGGTGCGGGAGATCTAAGGACGTACTTCGTGTCTCCTGGGATCCCTGCGCGTCGGAAGCTTGGGGTAAATCAAGATAGCTCATTCTGACCCCATCCTGCTCATGTCACAAATGAGGTCCATAGTTTTAATTCCGTCGAACATCCGTAAGGTCCGGCCATGTACAAATATACATAGAGAAAATACAAAGAGTGAAAGGTGTACGGAATCTCTACTTGTGCAAATGATATCGTGGAAGGTCCAAATCATGGTCAACAATCAATTCTAAAGTCCGAAGAAGTGCGTGCATGTTCAATCAGACAGACAGATATTAGGTTTGAGTGCAAGGTGGAGGGTATCTATTCAGAAGACTTGATTATTAAATCCCTTGTGATGTAACTGTAACGGCTCTTACTTCCCCATCTTCTCTTCCTAGAATCTTTAAAACACACACACACACACACAGAAAAAAAAAATGGAGGGGGGTAATCCATCCAAACTCCATTCTAACGGTCCCTGGTTCAGATCTCCCATCTCTTATTTCCTGTCCACATTTCTTGACCTAAGCCGATCACGACAACATGCTTTAGAAATAGACAGACCACACAGATTCACTGTCTAAAACAAACGAAAGAAAAATTGTATTGGAATTATGTGCACCTTAGAACTCCTCCCCTCCCCCCTCCCAATCCTCTCTCCAGAAAACAAACAAAAAGAAAACACCCTGATAATTGACGTATCGATTCCCGATAAACGCCAGATACGTCAGAATGAAATATTTGATTGATAAGAAGTATTGTATTCAGAATTCCCATCGTGTTTCAAACGATATTCAAAAATTCTTGCTTAGGTTTCAGCTCAATTTTCCAGGCGAAGAGAGTCAAGTTGTTCAGCGTTTACACTTTTTTAAAAGAACCTTTTGAGGCTCAGAGCGTAAGCCACTGAGAGAGAGAGTTAAAGAAAGATTCAAAAACAAATAATTCATGACGGTAATTTACACTTTTCTGCCTTTCCTGACTGTTCGACTGAAGTAGAGATACTCACACAAGGTAGGTNNNNGGGGGAGGGGGGATGCAAAAGTACTCGAAGGTGTTTGTACTAGACCCAAACAGACCTGTTGTTATGTTACAAGCCATGTAGAGCCGCATGTATTCTAATAGTGTCCTGAAATCGTGAACCTTAGTCAGTCTGTCTCACAAATATGAAGTCATATTTATTTATTTTGGCGCATGTGTGTGTGTGTGTGTGTGTGTGTGTGTGTGTGTGT
>JAWQUT010000495.1:512193-525971 GCA_033807755.1 Ellobium chinense
GGGGGGGGGGGAGTGTGTGAGGGAGAATGCTGGTGGGTGGGTTTGCGGATTAAGCTTGTTGTGTGTGAGTGGACAAGAATGAGGTATTGAGTAAGACAAAGATAAGGGCAAGAGAAGAGATATGATTGAAGACAGACAGACAGACAGACAGACAGACAGACACAGAGAGACAGATAGATAGATAAATAGACAAAGGATGAGGGAAATTTAATGACTGGGAAAATACCACCGTTTCACTATTAAACTGATATTTTATTATAAATATTATGTGCTTGACCATTGGTCTAAAATAAACTGGAAAACTTGAAATTGTTTGTGGTGGACAGTTCTGTTAGCCTGTTATCAATATGCTTTCGATGTATCGGCTGGTGGGTTTCAAACGAATATGAAACACCTTGATCTATGTTCCTTTCTCTGTGTCTGTATGTATGTTTATATATAAGCTCACTGAATGCTGCAACATACTGAAGAAGACGTAGTGATTGTGGAGCTTCCTGTGAGTAACAGTAGATAGAGAAAATAACTTATCGCCTGAAAGACGCAATCTTATCAAGCTTTCGGGAACCTGGAGGTTCGTGAACTTACGAATTCTCGCCTAGAAGAAAGTCAAAGATGGTAATGGCGCTGGCGTTGGGTGCAGTTATGGTCTCAAACACAGCTATATCAGTGACAAACTGTTTACCTTCAGGAGTGGCTACCATGTCTAGTGCTTCGTCCACTCTGAAAAAAACCGTTCAGGTAATATGGTGAAAAGATATGTGAGAGGACGATATTACCATTGAAAAATGGTTGAGATTCTCCCTCCCTGCCCTCCCTACTTTCACTTCGTCCCCTCACCCCCCTCGCCCCTCAAGAGATCATGGGGGTCACCATGGCCATCCTGGTTCCCTCAGAAGTGTTCTTCCAGTTGCAGAGCTGGAGATAGAGAAAATAATGATAAGAGTCCGTTCCCCTTTCCTTCCCATTTCCTCTTCCCTTTGGCAGGCAAAAAGTAGCAATTGATTATCGTGAAGAAAAGGAGCAGGTGGTGTATTCCTTCCCCTATTCCTCCCCCCCCCCCCCCCCCCCCCCNNNNCCCCCACCCCAAAAAAAAACCCTCGGAAGATTCCAAGGTCTGCCACTGAACTCACTCATCCGTTTGAGTCCTTGGGAGACACGGGAATCTGGGCTGTTGCCCCGTCTGATCCACGGTTAATCAAGCTTTGAGTGGAACCCGATATTTGTAACTGGTTACATCTATAAGAAATGATTGAGAGAAAAGGAAGTGATGAAGAATGAAAGAAGAAATTGGATCAGAAAGAAATGTGAAGCACCATGGTCGAATGGTTCGGGCATTGGACTCAAGATCTAAAGGTTGTGGGTTCGGTTCCCGAGCATGATCGTGTTGGAAGTGCCATGGGAAGGCATTTCATTCATATTTTCCTCAGTCCACCACATCTGTGAAATGGGTACCTAGCTGGGTACCAGAAGGGGAAGATACTGTCAGAATTCTAGTGATACTGATCCGCGCCTGTAAATGACCGCGGCGTTGTATACTCCCCAAGGAGTGGAGAATCTACTAAAGCGAACAGGCCTACTGGGGTAATAATTGTGTGAAGTCGCGTGTTAACCTGAATAGAAGACTTATGACCTGCATAACAGTTACGAAATACAGAGTGCAGAAAAAGTACATAAGGAAGGCAAAATACGAAATAGGTTAATTCTGTGCCAGCCGCGCCTTACGTAAGCTTGTAGAGTTCTCTCCCGTCATGAACTTTCAAGGTCATGAGCTGGTCATGTGGTAAGACGTCCCCATTAAAACCAGTCAGCTTCTCCAGATAATATCTGTAGGAAGGGTTAGATCATATTATTTAATGGCATATCATTAAAAAAATGACAGATAAAAGTTCACATCACTTACTAAGAAAGGTATCAAACAAGAGAGTAACAGTCAACACTAAAATTTGATTAGAGCCATATAAGAAAATAACTTCGCCAGCTATCTCTGCTCCCGAGAAAGAACCACAATGGTAACGATTTCAGTATAGCTTTGTGAGAAATAAACTGCAGATTGTCCCAGTGCGGTCCATTCTTCTTTAACTACTGTTTTATCTGACAGTAAATTGGTTCATATACATGCAGTTAAACTTCGAAAAGGAGTCTCCTTTTAGGACTCTCTGCCTGAGTGGGGAGTTCAAACGATTCAGTTTTTGTTTGTATTTCAACTGCTTCATAGGATGGCTTCAAGGCAAGAACCAGTGGAAGCAGCAATACGAGTGATTCCAAAAACGTTAGATGTGCACTCTGATTGCGCGCCGAAGTACAAAATGGTGTATTAATTGTGGGGTGTATTTCCGTTTCTTTCATATTCGCCTTGTTAGTATCGGACAGCCAATGAGCGGAGTCTAGAGATTTGTGGGTGGAGCTTAGACATGGCATCAGCGTTGATTTAAAGATAGACAATGTACAAGTTCCAATTCATGGGTTGCCAGATTTGCCTTGGCTCTTTTGGACTTTTGGCTCTTTTTAAAAGCCCTTGACTCCCAAATAATTGACTCGCTCTTTGGCTTCTTTTTTGCTTTAACAGACTTTAGGTAAATTTTGATTTTCCTATACAAAAAGAGCTTGCATTTCTCTGTAATTCTCCACATATGGTTTGGCTTTTTTGAAGGATTCTTTTTCATGTGCTATTTGGCTCCACTCGAAAAAAAAGTTTGGCAACCTTGATTGGGAGCTCACACAATGGCGGCATTTATCTGTGGTTTCAAATTTGCCTTTGGCATAAATTAACTTTTTGCTACATGCAATCTCCGAGGAACCTTCCTTGTGTCGGAGGAGGATGTGGCAAGAATCAAGGGTGATCTGAATGCTAATGAATGAGGCAGAGATCGAAGTAAAACAACTATAAATTTACCGTGTTATTTTAACTTTATAGAATAAGCAAATAAACGCCTCAGTTTCTTCTCCCCTAGAGGTCCACTCTGATCGCTCCGTCGATAACAGGGGCCGGGCTAAATGGTACATACTCCGCCTATACGTTCCGCGAAGCTATTGTCCGTATGCATAGTCCTTATTTTAGTTAACTCGTTGTGGTAACCACGGGGAACTCCCAAAACATTACTGCTGTTCACTGTAGCTAAAGCAAGGATTATGCATACGGCCACTGGTCTTGATGTTGAGCTGATGTAATAGTCTAATCGCACTGGTGGACGTTTCTACACTAGAATTTATTTCCTATCGGACGAAAATATAGATCCATGTAGAAAATTAAAAATTAAATATAAAAGAAAGAAAAAAGGATTCCACACTCACGCGAAAATGTTCGCTTGATTCTCCTTTTCCTCTGGGCTCAGATCGTACGGAACATCAGAAAACTTGACCTCATCGGGAGTCAGACTTTGATTTCTGAGGTAAAACCGGTGCCCAGCAGAGGTCCAGAACTGTCCGCTGAAGGGTTTGGGTGTTAGACCTGTTTAGTGCATTGGATTAGAATAAGTATAACACGATTCTCTCGGTAAATTCCGGTTTGTATTATTAACTAGCAATATGTCTACTGTGGAATAGAGGATTAACACATATTTCGTATTACAGCACTGCGCATGCATACTGTCAGCTCTTGCGCCTGGATAGACCCCTTTGGGGGTAAGGTACAGTACTAGAAAAATAACGAAGAATAAAACTTTATTGCCGATGAACCTATAATTGTCTCCTATAGTCTACTGAAACCTTTGTTTTATGTTTAATGGTAGTCGCAGTTATTATAAGATTTTCATTTCATAAATATCTTAAAGTATTCTCAGCACGAACATTAAAAATGGGCAGTTAGCATGCTGTAAAACCACCGTTTTGTTTCGTTCCTTGCTCTCTGTTGCCAGGAAAGCATTTGAGAAGGTCACATTACAGAAAATCTCCTCCTTCCAAAGTGCTGAATATTGACTTGAGGACACGGTCTATACGGGTCCATTGTGTTTCAGCCGTGACACTATGCAAAGCTTTGAGTGATTGTTATCTATGAGAACGTTGGGTTTGTCTGACGGGGTAAATTTATTGCAAGCGTGACGCATGAACATGCACCTGGTCACTGTGCAGGAGTTATTTCCCCCTCCTAACTTTAGTATTAGTGTGTATTGGGTTGAAGTGCGCGTAAGTGTGACACGATTCTCTTTCTTAATTCTGCTTTGTATTATTCGTTAACAATATGTCTACTCTGGAATTGTAGAGCATGGACAAGAGAATCTTGGAATCTAACCACCACAGTTATCATCGTTCGAATATAAAATTGAAAGCTTATAATTAAGACATGGCAATACCTGTACCTTGCGGGCTTTTTCATCAGCATTTATGTGGCGATCATTATCACTACCTTTATTATCAGCATCATCATCATTATTATCACCAGGAGCAGCAGCAGCAACAGCAGCAACAACCACAGTAGCAGCAGCGGCAGCAGAACAAACAATAATAGCACTTACAACTACAAGTTCAGCAGCAGTAGCAGCAACAGCAAGAACAACAATTATGTTAAGGACAACAACAGCCTACGATACCTAGCTCTCCAACAAGTGCCTGAAGTGTGGTGTGCACACCGTCAATGAATCTCATTCCACCCAGCTCTAGGTTCAGATCTGGGGCGTTGGGAAATGTTCTAGTGTAGAGCCGTCCACCAATACGATCAGAGTATTCGAACAGCTCAATGTCAATACCGGCTTCGCGGAGCCTGTAGGCGGAGTATGTACCACTTGGCCCCGCCCCGATTATGGCAACATCGACGGAGCGATCACAGCTGGCCTCTAGGGGACAAGAATTTGAAAAATATACTTATTTTTTTTAATGTGTTCAAAGTATGGAAAACCTATTGATGCAAGGCAGAGTAGGGCTAGATGTTTGTTGGTATAGTCTTACTTTGCTTAATGACAACTCCACTGGAACAGAAAGGATGTTGCTAATAAGCGGAGAGCAAGCTAAAGTGGCCTTGTTTGATCAGGATTTTTATTATTTCCTTACATTCCTCCCTAAGATAGTACAATTAAGCAAAGAGTGCAAGTAGAGTGCAATTAAGCGAAGTCAACTCTACTATATAAACGCTATAAACGATGCTTTTAATGCCATGCTTTTGTCGATGGCACTAATTATGGTGGTAGTAATGATGGTTATGATGATGGCTGGGCGATGGTGATGGTACTTCATACGCCATGTTGGACTCACCCGAAAATTCAGGAGCCTCTTCATCTTGAATTGGAACTCCTTGAGATGGATCAAGGTTGAAGAGAAGTAGACAGGACAGCAAAGAAATTAGTCGTGCTGCCATGGTTCCTGTGCCGTAAAACAGAAAAGGCTTTGTGTCTGTAAAAAACGTGTAAGGTCAACGGTGGTGCTATATTAGTGGTATCAGGCGTGCCAAGGCATATGCCCATGGGCGAATATCGCATAAAAGAATAGATTAATCAGGATGTCCGTCAGATTCTCACTGAATCGGATCACATGACTGTGTTTGATTAAAATACCTCGTAGTACTCCATTTTACACAATCGGGTAGGATTTACTTTTCGAAGGACAAAATCCAGTGACTCTTCCGTGATGCATATGTCCAGAAGTTGAGAATACGCTAAGGAATAGAATGTAGCTAGGAGAAGATCGAATAGAATGTTGTTAACCGGATTTCACTCAGTTACCAACCGAATCGGTTCACAAAACTCTGTGCGGTTAATACCTCATTTTACATAATGAAGTGGGATTCGCTTTTCGGAGGGCAAACGCCAGCGCATTTCTTAAGGATTGAGGGTAAGATTAGGGTTAAGGCTAGAAGCAAATTGCATAAAATGGTCTGTTAGCTGGATATAACTCTAATATCTACTGAATCGGTTTACAAGACTGTTCATTAATTTGATATCTCATCTTACACAGTAGAGTATAATTCACTTTCTTTTCTGAAAACAAAATCCAGCGACTCTTCTAAGATATGCATGTGTTAAAGATAGATGATTTAGGAATAAAACTGGGAGTATTGGGCTAGGTCTGTGGTATAAACTTAGGTTAGGGATAGGGGACGGGTTAGGTGTTGAAATCGGCATTTTTATGAAGAAGCACATAACAACTTGCCGGAGAAATAGTTCATTATCCTGTGAATTGATATTTAAGAAATGAGTGCTCAGGCCCTTTTCGAAACTTCGCAACGAGAAGAAAGTACCCCCGTTGTCAATTTTTTTTCTTTCATTTCTTCACGATCTTTTGTCTGCCCGTCTGCAAATTCAATTGCCGAGGAAACCAGTTTCGACGAATCTTTCCACCTTTCTTTTTTTTTTTTCTGGTCGTCTTGCCAACATTTCATTATTCTTTCGTTCTTAGCAGCGCTGCAACGATTTGACACGACAAAGCTGCTGCTATCTCGGTTTGAAAATTTAAAAAACCCAGCGATGTCCGCGCTGCTTGCGCATGTCACAGTATTTAACCTTCTTCCTTTTGATCCCGATCTCCTGAGTCCAGCCCAGTGGTTACATTACATTTGAGCTAAGCAGGCGAGATTTTCATTTGAGCCAGAAGAGATTTCATTTGAGCGAAAATACATTTTTAGTAAAGCAAAACCAAAATTTTAATCTTACCTCTTTACTTAGCCAGGAGTATTCCTTTAGGAGTTTTCCGTGATTCTTTCGTTATCTCTCTTTTTTTTTTTTTTTCGATATTGCTTGTAAGATTCTGTTTTCATGCAAATGTATTCATTAATCAAAATCAGAGGCCTAGTTTTAGGAATCGAGAACTTAAATCAGTGGTGAAGCTCTATTCCAACCCCCCTCCCCCTCTGCATTTTATTTGCATATGAATTATGTTAGTCTTGAATTATGTTTAGAAAAAACTATTACTTTATCTCCTCTAAAAAAAAACGAGACAAACAAATAAATTTGATAATTCGTGACAAATGCAGAGTTGCTCATTCGTAAATATGTTTTTGCTCAAACGCATGCCCGTTGTTGAGTGGTTTTAGTCAAATGTGCTTCTACCAGTCCAATCGGTCAGACCATGTCAAAGCACTCGGTCATTGTATGAAACATTAGAAGTGTTTCCGAGGTTTAGATTACACATTAAAATCATTAACAGAGTGGTGAAACTCGACCAGACTGCTAGTGTACTGAGAAGGAGGGAAAAAGAGTGTGAGTGAGTCAGAGAGAGAGAGAGAGAGAGAGAAAGTGAGAGAGAGAACTTCACTCAGTATCAATATTCACCAGTGTCATCAAAACAAATCTTTAAAGGAAGACTTGCATATCCATATTACGTCATAAATAAAGACACCTTATTAATTATGTAAAAATCATTTGATAGCAAACTTGACATTGGATGTTCATGTAGCCAGAATGATTTGTTTTGAAAATGTACTTACCCATTTATATAACACTTAGATCTATTAAAACTTTCCTACAAAATTGACCATCTGATTTGACTGTGACGAGGCGAAACGGATTATTTATACCGGGACAAGTGCCCAGATTGCGTAGTGGTATCACCAGGGGCGTAGCGAGGATTTATGTACTGTGTATAATAATATATGGGTTTTTTTGGGGGGGGTGGGGAGGGGGTAGGAGTCTGTGGCTTTTAAAAAGTCAAATTAATTTGGTATTGNTTTTTTTGGGGGGGGAGAGGGGGTAGGAGTCTGTGGCTTTTAAAAAGTCAAATTAATTTGGTATTGGCCCCAAAAGAACGAAATCTGGCAATCTGTACGATCTAGTAGACGATCTACCTCTCTTTGCTAGTAGGGAAAAACTCGGGAAATCGTGCACGGAAACGATCTTGCGTGAAAAGAAACAACAAAACCCCGTCAGAAAAGCGGGTAAGCAAATTTTTCCCTCAGATTAGTGGCCACATTTAAAAAAAAAAAGTTTCTCTCTTTACACTGCCATTGGATGCACTGCACTGAGGATATGGGAGCGTTGAATATGAGAAACAGTGTATACATAGGTTCTCAGATTATCGGCGAAGAAAACTAACTAACGTTGACAAAATCGTATTGCCAATGCTTGTAAATGGCTTATGTAAAATAGGACAAAAGTGATGTTTGAATATTTTAAGAATTGAAGATTAATTAAATTGTACTAGACTAATAGATGATATGTTGGTTATTTCAGATTCATAGATTACACGGACGCTACGCCCCTGCATGAGAGCCAGTAAATCAGACATTTCCTTCGTTGTCTTTTTTTTTTTTTTTGAAGCTTAACTCATTTCGTTCAGGATATGATTAGGGTAAGAAGTATTTGCAGGTATCTGTGTTAGACACAGCTGAAGATCGGGTGTAGCAAGAGTGTTGACAGATTGCTAATTGCTGTACATATATTACTTCACTCACCCAGATCATGGTATTTTAAATTACAGTGCGTAATCCTTGCCGTCACTTTCTGTATTCTTACTTTTACATAATGTTGTGCAAATATATTGTTGATACAAAATTTCGTTCTGCTTTGCTTTCAGAACAAGGGGTTGTAAATTATAAAAATGTAATGTAGCCTTGTCCGAGCCACAGGGTGATTTTAACATTTTTCTAGGCGTTTCTAACAGCTCATTTTTTGCCTATATTTATTACTTAGTAACAAATGTTGTTCATGTGTGTACTTAAACTCTAAAACTGGATAGACCCAAAAGAGTGTTTTCAGTAACATTTATGATCTGTTATAACCTTTAACACATAGACTAATTTAAGTCAGCTGAAGGGCAAAGTCATTTTGGGAACCTTAAGTTTTAAGAAAAATTTTTTAAAAAGTTTCAGAAGTGGTTAAAAAAAAAGCAACTAGTCTATCACTACGGTAGCCGATTCACTCGTTAGCTGCAAACGACTAGTAGACCACGTACTACCGGCTAATTCTCAACCCTAATAATACATAAATAACTCTTATCAAATTTCATGTGCGTTGATATAGATCTGGCTAATATTCAACATAAAACGCTTGTTAAATTTCAGCTGCGTTGACATAGATCTGACCCAGTCTCATCCTAAAAGATCTCCATGACAGATCAGATATTTTATATTATTGATTAGCCAATAAGTGCTTTTATCTTAATAGTTTTATTGTTATCTCAAACGATTTTGTATCATGTTTTCAAATCATTCATTCCAGTTATCTCGTTATATTTTTAAACTGATTTGCGTAGAGTTGCGTTCGTTAGGTACTATGTCAATTTGGAGACAAATAGCCAAGTTTGTTCCAAGGTACTTAGGTACTATGTCAATTTGGAGACAAATAGCCAAGTTTGTTCCAAGGTACTTCCTCCGTGTAGGGCAAGCAACCGGCACCAAGTCCGCCACCAAATCTGCCAGCCCTCCGGTAGCAACAGTATTGGATAGTACGGCGACTGGGAAATTGTAGTAGATTTGTCGGGCTGTAAGACGTACCCTGAGGCTATCCGAACAACTAATATAAGATCAGACACCGTCGTGCATTCAGCAAGCTCGAAGCAGATGCTGCTGATTGAACTAACAGTGCCGTTTGAGTCCCGGGTGGACGAGCCAAGTACAGTGAACTTGTTCTCGAACTAAGAAGAGCAGGAATAACGGCTAGAGTAATGGCTGTGGAAGTAGGGGCAAAGGATATGGTGAGCACCTCGGTCTATGACCTATACACGTTGCTCGGAATACGAGGAGGGGCGCGATCACGTACTCTGAAGGATCTGGCAGAGTCTGCGGAAAAGAGCTCAGCATGGATATGGACCAAGCATAGTGAACAGTGGCATGCTGCATAGTAAATTTATATATACCTAAAATGCAACTTCCACTATGGCTTTCTGGTGGCACAGATGATATGAAGCAAGGCACCTAGGAACTGGATGTTGCGGATTCAAATCCCTCACAGAAAAAAAAATAAAATCAACAGAAGGACACTTGGGAGGTCTCAAGTCATGTCTCAAGTGTGACCCAGTATCTTTAGAGTGTCAGAAAGTCAAAGAGCCGAAACACTTGTTAGATGGGGGTATCTTTCTCTGAAGATCTTCTGTTGTCTCGCTCTCCGAGTAAGAGAGTTTCCTATTTATTTAGCGAACAGTTGCTCTTTTCATAACCATGTTATGATGGTATCAGGGGCGTAGCGCGGGGGTTAAAACCAGGTAGTCAAATTTGCACATTGATTAGGGTCACTCTACATTTACATTAAGGGGAGGCAGGGTAGCATGCTTGAAACAGAGAAATACAATATTATAGAGCAAGATTTGCTTACTACCTAAAGCAGGTCAACAACAACAACAACAACAACAACAACAACAACAACAACAACAACAACAACAACAACAATAACATCAACAACAACAAAATTCAGCGACTTTTTGTTTATTCTTTTTCCTTCGCGTGGTAGAATAATCAAGGATGGTGTCGTAAAAGGAAAGAAAATTTTAATGACATTTTTCGATCAACTTTGCTTGCATAATTAACATTACGTTTCTTATTCGTGTTTGGCTCATAGTTGAACGTGTGGGGTCTTTCAGTCGTAAGATGTTAATCGAGTGCTCAGCGCAGGCAAACGTTGGCTGTTTCCGAAACAGTTATTAGCCACGTTTACTGAGGGGCTTGACTAAATGTATGCCGTCGAAAACACAACATTTCAAATTATGTAGAGTCAAGACATATGCTAGGTCTAATTCTAGATCTACACTTGATCTAAATGACGATCTAACCTCTGTTAGAGGCACTGAGACAACAATGAAGCCTTAGCTTACAAAAACACGCCTGACCCCATTCGAAGTACCGTAGGCGAATGGATGAGGGAAAATCACCTCATCTGACGTTTTTCATTGCCTTTTCTTTGTTCCTAGTCATTTCGATTTTTCATTTCATTTCATTTCATTTATTTCATTCTGAACCCAGGTTGCAGTATGCAACATATGGGCAAATGAAGTTTCAGGTACAATTTGAGCCTTGTAGATTTAAAAATAAAGTGTGTTATGCCTACTTATTAGCACTCGTTCAAAACCACCCTAATGAAAAATTGGAGATCAAATCAGAAGGCGANCCCCACCTCTCCCCTTATTGTGTTTCCCCTTAAAAGATCGGACGAAAGAAGTTCAGCTTTCATTTTCATGGGAAAAAATATTCCCAAATCACAGTAAAATTTGTAGAAAAATAACACGTTTTGTTTATAGGGCTGAAAGCGGAAAAATACAATAGGTGCCGGTAACCTGATCTATATAACGAAGAACAATAAACCTGTTTTTCTTGACAGCTATATTGATATGACAGACTCACGCCCCTTGATGGGAAAACCCGTTTTCGACCCAGATCAAAAATTTCGTACCCGGTTTCGGCCCTCTGACACACCCATTTTCTTACCCGTTTTCGGCCCAATGTTTTTCCTTCATATCCTCACTAAATCTTCAAGCTCTCGAGTATCGATTAGTTTCGCTCAAAAAGTACTAAATCTGCCCTTCTCTGTCCGTGGATGACTGGTCTGACTAGTTTGACCAGTTTATATTACAGGGCTGCCAACCAATTGAAAATATTTGTAGGGACACCAAACATATGGGATGGGTTCTGATATATGGACCGAAAACGGGATCACCGCCCTTGATAAGGTATTAAGTATCAAGCATAGTATTGAGGCTGGTGACTAAGGGTTAAAAGCATAATCGACATTGGAATTATCGAAAAAGGAGTAAGGGCGAAGGGACAACCATAATTACAATAAACAAACAAGTTGGTTGTTTGTTTTGTTTTGTTTTTTTTTTTTTTTGGGGGGGGGGGGATTTTTCAGATTTAAGAAAAGACAGACAAAACAGGCATACGCATCTTACTTTCCAATGGAAAAGTGCTCCTACTGAATGACGGCTTTGGATATTATTATAATAATGGGATACTTAGACAGCTACCTTTCCTCGGTTTAGTGATCTCTAAATCTCCTGGGCCTCAAAGGGCTACTTGGGGGCCAGTGATAAATGTCTCACCGATCCTTCTTTGCCATTTTTGGTGACTTGCAAAATTTAAAACGCGTACTTGAAAGGACGTGGATTTTCATAGAGGACAAAACCAACCACAAATCCGCTACATGTTTTCATTTTATTAATTAGTTTCTGTATTTCAGTGGTAAAATGTGACTTGCAAAAAATAATTGGACAAAGGCTTTTAGAATCTGCTACCGATTTTCTCATATTTAGTCTGACATTCGAGCAATTAATGTGACTATTCCAGTCTATATGAAGGAATAGATATACAGAAATATGTACTCAAGCTTAAAAATAGTGAAGATGATAGTCTGGCTTACATGTATATCGATTTCACATCAAAATTTCATAAACTTACCTCACTGAAAATATTAATTTTAAAAAATGGGCGCAAGTATCCCATGGGTGTTAGATTACAGGCCAGTGGTCGTATGCATAATCCATTCGTTAATTAAAGTATTGCGCTAACCACGATGAACACTACTAATGTTTTGGGAGTTTCTCGTGGTTACCGCATTGCGTTAACTAATGTATGGATTATGCATGCGACCACTGGAATATGATTGGAGCCTTTTCTCCTCTATGGGCTATTTTAGCATTTTGAGCTGCTCTGTGAACCCAAAGATTTAGCTTTTACCCAGATCCATCTTTAAGCTCATTGTGTGGTACAAATTTTCAGACTGACCTAACCCCAACAAGCCCACTGAAATTTTGACATGGTTGCCATTTGTAAACACACCCTACCGTTTTCACTGATCAAGACCAAACCTCTTCTCTTCATATTGAGCACACCTGTAACTTGGGCTAAATAGTGCGTGACAAAATAAAGTAAATATGGACACAGTTTCCCATTACATCAAAATCTGCCTCCTGGAGCCCTTATTGCCGAAAGCAGGGCATGCCGAAAGAAAGGAGAGGTCAAATATGACCTCAAACCTGCAGAACCCAATTATTTATAGTGAAAGTAGAATTACAGGCCTGTAAAATTTAGAGTGCACAGAGCCGTGACGTCAGGCTCCTCTGTATAAGGATGCGGGAGTCTTATTGGTCCATAATCCAAAACCATTAGGATGTGAAATAAAATAATCGTATAACCTGTTAATACGAGTACTATGCAGCGCTCAATTTGGAAATAAAAGTTGTTGCAGGTAGCGTTTCGCAATGGGCCTGTAACATGCAGAGGAAAACCATTTTTTCACCCTCTGTTCATCTAAACTGAAGCTGCGAAAAAATCTAAATGAAAGATTTCCAATGCTGTAATTTGGGATCAGTGATAAATGCCTCACTGATCTTCTTTTGTCATTTCTGGATGGCCTGCAAAATTTGACACGCCGCGGGACATGATAAGACATAACTTTCTATAGCGAACAAATCAACCACAAATCCAGCCACATATTTTCAGTTTATTCATTATGTTATTTCAATGATGAAGTGTGACTGGTTCTGGCCATCTCGAAAGTTTCTGTCTTTCAAAGTGAAACTTTATTATAAGGCTCAAAGAGACGTTTACTGTTTGGCTCCGCAATCTGTAAATCCTCTGGAATGCTACATTGCTCGGTCACTAAACTACTAAATCATGCAAACCCAAATTCATGTAGTCTTTAAAAGAGTTTTCTTCATTTATATTTGCTCACTCAGGATTTTACAATTTATTTATGTAGTATATATTTATTCAGTCATCCAGTTATCTGAAAAGCTTTGACTTTACCGCAATTAGTGCGAGTTATTTCTAAATAAATAATATACACTTTTAAACACAGTTCATAGCTGGTTGCTGTAAAGTTTGAACTTTTAGCCTATCAGCCAGTCCCAACACCTGAATTGCAGGTAACATTACAACTATATAACTTACGTTAAATTATAGGTTAATAAAACAACAACAACAACAACAA
>JAWQUT010000496.1:0-33404 GCA_033807755.1 Ellobium chinense
TGCCCTTCTAATAGGTGTCACAAACCTAAAACCCCTTCCCACATTTAATTATTTCCTACAAATGTTTTGAGTTGTCAGTAGTTATGCATTCTCTACTGCTGAAGTGTCTCTCTCTTGCTTCTTTAATGACAGAAGATGATATTTCTATGGTGAGGTATATTTGCAGAGGTATATCCACAGAAAAATCAGTAGTCTGACTCACTGAGATGAACTGGATGAGGTGTTGACAGCCTTTGTTAGTTCCCTTGAGAAAATATATGCCATTATCAGCTGTCAAGCACATTCATTTTCCTACAGAATGGTGCCTATGTTGCTGAAATATCTGTCTTAGATCATTCATAATAATATGGACCAATTTAGAGCTTGATACCTCTCAAAATAGCCAACTGTCTTAATGGCATACCCTATGCTACTTAGAAAACTCCCATGAACCTACAGTTCAACCCTAAATTTTGGCATGGCAGCCTATTTGAAGGGGAATGGTCAGAGAGAAGTGACCTGGGAGTGATTGGGAGGGAAGGGGAAAAGTTACCCCCTCTTGCCTGGTCATTGTGTCCATGTAAACACCTCGGCATGAGGAAGTGGTTTTTAGTTAACCATTTGCAACCCTTACTGGTCAAATCCACTTGTAACCACACATTTAAAACCTAAAAGTGATCATATTGGCATTTTTTAAAGGGTGATTGTGTTATTGATCGGGGAAGAAGCCCTGGAGAAACAGAAGTTTGGTGCATTTGCCCAAAAGAATTTAAAGAAAATGCAGCTTCCTTTGACAAAACCATGTGAGTGTTTGGGGTGGACTGAGAAGGGATGGGGTGGGGTGGGGTGAGTAGGGTTGAGGGTGGAAGTAGGGAAGGAAAGAGGAAGGAAAACAAATCTTAAATTTAAAAAAAATTGATGAAAGTTGATGCATTTTTTGCCAACACTAGGCTAGGTGTGTGTGTCAAAGGGTAGGGGAGGGGGTGGGGGCGGGAGGAAAACAAGAGAGACATGGAAAGGAAAGAACGAGGAAAAAAAAATTAAATAAAAGCGTGTGCCATGTACAGTGAGTCTGCAGCAAGCAGATCTAGCTCTAAGTTCCATACAGTCTGGATATGGGGCTGAGTGTGAGGGGCGGGGGGCTGGAAAGAGCCTCAGGGGAAGAGGAAGTTTAAAAGATAGCCAAGATGACCCCCTCGACCGCCATGACGTAAACATTAGGTTTGTAAGTTGATACATGCCAGATACTAGCTGCTGGTTAAGGTCTTTGGAACCTACTGTTTTGTTTTTTTTTCTTCTTTTGGCCCTATTTACATTTTGTTTTATTCTACAAATGCCACTGTGATTTCGGGAAATTTCTTCCATGGAGATTAAATTACTTCTTTTGTTCCATCTTTTAACGGGAAGAAAAAGGGTGGGGGGGGGGGGGNAGGGCGATTTTATATATTAGCAGACTAATTGGGGTGTACAAAATGAATGATTTGCCCCTCTAACATATGCCAAAATCTTGAAAGACGAAACTACGAGTAGCCCAGACACTAAACCTTCTTTTCAAACAGACTGTCTTAAAGAGAGTGACGTATTGTATGGGTGTATCGGTGGAGATAATAATAAAAAAAATGAAGCAACCGCCACCTTACCTCCAAGAGGTCAGCCTTGTTTGCCATGCGGAATATTTTCCTCACTGCTTGTCTTCACCAGATATTTATTGCCTTTTATTGTGTTATCTTGTCTCCATTTTCTTTCCTGAACTGATACCGGCTGCTGGACACTCTTAGCCAACGTCATGACAAGTAGAAAGTGCTTATGGTGATGACAAATTAGGTATTTTCAGCTCCATCATGTGACCTAGGAATTCTTGCTCACACGTTGGTTTGTTTGCATGCCCTGTTCATGCATGATTACTCGTCATTTATCAAAATATCCTAGCAATCCCTTGACCACGTGGTGTAACCGAAAATACCTCATTGTGATGACTACAGACTATCCAAGGAAACGACACGCAAATCAAGACAAATCAAGACAAAGATCGGCACAGGCAACATCAAAATACTGTAATCACGACTAAGATAAATAGATCAAGACAAAGACATAATACACATAGTTGAAATTAGGTAATGTTAAAAAAAAATGAAAAGAAACCTCTGTGTCACAGATTAAAAAACCATCAGACTGGTAAAGAGACTGACAGGACAGTAAAAGAGTGGTTCGAGTCAACGACAAAAGTGGTCAAGATATCGACAGTCTGACCAGATTTCTGGCTGTCTCGTACGGTACTGACAGGATGGGGGTAGACTATTTGTTCTTAAATGGAAATCCAGTTAGGCGCTATAGAGGCAAATCTTGATCGGTGGTTTTAAGTGCAGCTTTTAAAAAGTCAGAATTCAGCACACATCTGTTTATCGGCACTTCTTATGACTAACTGCAGCCTGAGTGACAAACTAGAAAGATTACACGGTATTACTGAAAGTTGAAACGTGTGATTATTCTATCATGTAGAGATCTTAAAAGTAAGATCTTCAAGAGCGTAGTTACTGCCGCGCAACCGAAATGCAGTGAAGCATCTACTTCATACAAACCGTAGACTCTTCGATAAATCACGAATGAATAGTATCGTCTGAGTAATTTCCGGTGGGGAGTACTTCTCAGCAAGTTCAACTCTTGTAAGTTTCGAAAGTTTTCATTAGTCAAATGGACATCACTTAAACGTGTATAAGGAATCACTGGTTCTCTATTCATTGGTAATGCTAACCACCGCTAATCAGACTGATTTTTCTGATGCTCTACTTACGGCCAACCTTTCTTCGCTCTGACATAATTCTTCTATAATCTTTATTGAATTTATCCTAAACTCAAAACTCGATAGAGAATACTCGAACATTCCCATGCTTAGTTTCCGAAATTAGCCCTCTTAAGCGCTTGTGCTCTTTCCTGAGGTAAGAATGCGTAGCAATTGTGTGATACAAGCAAACACTCATATAAGGTAAACGGAGTCTGAACTGACCCACTGACCCACTGACCCACTGACCACTGGTGCAAATCGTGTCGGAAGTAGCATGCTCTTGTGAATCATTTATTATGCCATCAGGCGCTCTGAAAGTTTAACTAAAATGGCGGAACAAAGACAAAGAGAAGACAGCGGTACAAGCTTTGTAAAGTAATTAATGAAACCTTTTATTTTCAATAAGCAGACAATATTGACGCTAAACCTATTCTGACGAATTTCATGCAGTTTGGCGGTTTGGGTCGAATTTTAGGTAGAGCGATTTCGAAAACGTTGACCATCTTATTAAATAAATTCATTATATTATATTTATTGACATGTTTTATGTTGAATCTGGACAGAACCACGTTAAATTTCAATAATATACACAATCTTCACTCAAGTTTATGTTATCTAAAGAAATTCATGGAGGTAGAGGAGGGGGTGATGTACGGGCAGTTTTTGGAATCACGAACGCGACTTCCACCAAGAGATCTCGTAGAAATCCCTGACACCCACCACAACCGGTGTTACCGGATGACAGTAGGGCCCTAATAATATTACAGGCTAATATTCTATAAACATTGTGACGTGGAGGAATGTTTATATATTATGTGTGGCTAGTCGGCGTTAATTAATTGACTTTTCTTTTAATCTGCTAACCAGTCATACACAACAACTGTTTCCCTGAAGCCATTCTCTTCACTAACTTTCACTTACAGTTCAGTTAGGACCTTGGACTTTGAACTAGGAAGATAAAACATTTCTAGACTGTTCAGAAATGACCGCTTAGCTAATTAAGGACATTTTACGCGAATTCTCATTTTTTCCTCGTTCTCGACAGTTCCGTTTTCAGTTTCAGCGCCTTATAAATAAAAACCCACCGCACGTAGCCGAGCAGGATGTGGATAACAGATCTCCACTCATCTCATAAAGCGTTTCATTTTTATCTTCACATGGTCATCTGATAGCTCAAGTATTATTGTCGGTAAGTGAAAGAAGCGATACAGATGTGTTGGAAAAGTGTTCATTGCCTGTTTGAGATTCTGACCATTGCAAATGACAAGACCATACTGCAGATTTTTGTGATAGTGTGGAGTGTTTTCCCCTTGCTCTTGGTGTCGAGTGGGTAAAGTCCTTTGGACTTAGTGCTTCTCTTTGATGATCTGATGATGTAGTGCGACTGGTGAGAAAGTGTATTATCCTGTGACAGATTTTTAGAGTCAAAAGATGCGATTGCTATTATTCTATAACGTATAGATAGTATCCTCCAGCTTTTGCGTAGTTTTCCTTCTAGGGGGATTCCGCTGTAATTTCACGAGTATTGTTCCAAGTGTGAACTGACAGAAGACTGAGAAAAGTCATGTAAACATACCAAGCTGGCCAGGCCCTGTAGATTATGACGGTGACAGTGATAGTCGTTTTTCTTTCACAAAGTTTGTGTTTTCAGAGAATGATACCACGCGGCAAATGTCCAGTCTCTTTATAAACTGAACTAAAATCATTTCACTTATTAGTCATGTTTCTCGTACGCTCTGATTTCGAGGCATTTAGCCTTCTGCGGACAGTCACATCTAGGAATCTGAGACGCATGTATCAAAAGCGTTGCCGTCATAACTGTTAGAAATATTCCATATACCTTCTGTGTCCTTTATGTGAATCTGTAAATAATCATAATATATACTTTTTTTGCGATTGTATTTGCAGGATTTTTGTTGTCTTAAAACTTTGCATCATCTTCAGATGGAGAAAGTAAGTTATATTTTTACCGAACATTACTAGAACACCAATACGCTTATCCAGACAGTAGCAATCCGTTCAGTGTCCACAATGATGAACGTGATCCCTCTTTTACGTTAGACGCATTTCCTACTGTCTCTTGTGTTCTTTTCAATCTTCCCTTTCTTTTTTGTTCTTTTTATTTTTTTTTCTATTATCCATTTTAGTTTACTCTTAGTGAATGCTAAAGAGAGCTTGATTTTTTAAAATTTTGAATAAAGTTTTAGTTTCCCTTTACTTTTGCTTTCTTTTTTTTTCTTTTTTTTTTGCCGTTTTAGCATTATATATTTATTAAACAATGCTTCAATTTACATAGTATGAGATTTCTTAAGAATCACTTTACAACCACTGACACGATGTAGCTTTCATGTCTACAATGTCAGAACAACATCGCTTGCATTAAAAACCGTGTTTAATTGTTGTTCATTAACGAAGCAGTTAGATATATTATTTCTTCAAAATATCATCCTGAGGTAAAATAAAGATAAGTAGAAGTATACTAATTTGAACAAATTACATAATTTTCCCTCTGATACATAAATACTCAGCACTTTGGCTGTAGTAAGCCTAGAAGCAAATCTATTTTTAACACATTGAACACATTTAGCACATTTTTCATATTCATTCTGTGGAACAGCCCATGAATTACAGGTTAGTCATCCTGAAACAGGGAAGTAGTTTAAAATCGCTGTCATGAGCCAGCACTAAGTCTGTCCTGCATTTCTTAGAATGCCTGAGTTTGAGGACTGTGCCGCTGTTACCACTGGTATTCACTCTTCTACCAGGAATTTCTTTGGAAGGTGTAGCTGAGATGCTCTCCATGTAAAAAAGTGGCTTCGTGAACTCACCATCGTCTACATCTATACCTATACAACTATCAGCACTTTCATCACCTGCGACAACAGCATCCACATTCAACAATATCTTCTTTAAGGTGATCAGTGTCTATGTCATCCTCATCATTACCATCATCTTCATCATCATCATCATTGTAAAATACGCGAAAAATATTATCATCATCATCACCATCATCATTGTAAAATAAGCGAACAATATTATCATCATCATCATCATCATCATCATCATCATCATCATCATCACCTTTGGGAACACATTACAGAAATTTTTAAAAATCTGTCCAAACCACCCAGGCTTAAGAATTATACATTAATACTTGAAATTTAAAATGGACTTATATAATGATATAACATAAGTATGAATTTTCAAAAAAAAAAAAGTGATTCTTCATCAAATGAATACAAATGCAAAATGAAATGACTGGGTAAGAAGTGGCGTAGGGTAAATGGATTTAGAGGCGTTTATGGAGAAAGAAGATTAAGAAAAAGTGAGAAGTCTACAAGTAGATATCGTAGTACTATAAAAAGACTAGTAGAGCAGGATTGTGACTAGTTTAAATTTTAAAAGAAGCGTGATGGACGGAACAAAGAGGGAGACGGGAGGCATTCTAAATACCATGTTTAATCAGATAAAGCGAGTAAAACGTGAGCAGGCAATAAGAAGGCATTAAGAAATTGCCTAGGCAATAAGAAAGTGGTTGTAAATAGTTGCTGTGAAGTAAAGAGAGGGTAAAAAAAATAATAAGCATAAATGACAAATACGCGAGTACGCGCACGCACACACACACACACACACACACACACACCCACACACACACACACACACACAACACAAACACACATACACACACACTTACACATACACACACTTGAACGCACACATATAGGGGAGGGAGGCAAAGAGGTCCGGCTCACTGGGCTAACAATGTTTGGAGTAGAATCGGAAGTACCTGCGTGGAATACAAAACTCATGAATAACATCAATATTATTATCAGTAGTAACTACTATTACAAAGTAGGAAGTGTCACGTCAGAGCGGTGAGGAGAAAAAAGAAAGGGTAGAGAATAATTTAAAGGGAAAACAAAGGAGGTCCATAGGCGGGCTCTCCGTACGCCATAAAAGTGCAAACATTGCCAGTCATTATCTTCATCATCATCATCGTCATCATCATTATTAAAATTAAATGTGATTCTGCCCAATGACACAAAACGTTCTGAAAAATGTATAATGAATTTATTAACAAAATGGTCAACGTTTCATGTTAAACACTAAATTGCGTTATGATCTAGCATCATCATCATCATCATCATCATCACATCATAATCAAATGAAAAACAAACTAATTCCAGCTTTCTAACACCACCACCATCATCATCATCATCAGCTGGTGCTGCTGTAGTAGCATCATCACCCTCAACTCTCCATTACCATTACTAATTCTCTGGTTGCAATCATCATCATTTTCATCTTCTGTGATATCAATTGCAGTCTGTTTCAAGGCATGTATCAAAGCTGTCTGGCGTTACGTATCTATGATAAATGTGTTTCAAGGCATGTATCAAAGCTGTCTGGCGTTACGTATCTATGATAAATGTCCTGCAGTTTCATGTCTGTTTGTGATCCCAATGGTCCGGGGAGTCGTACATCTACTAACAGTTCCTGGTGATCTGTGGTTTTTACTGTTCTGAGATTCATGCTTTTTCGTGATTCACGCCATTTTGTGAATCAGGTTTCTGTGTTGCATGACAGACTGTGATTCATGCTGCTGCCAAATTCATGCTTTTCACAAATCAGTGCTTCTCCCAGATTCATCATTTTTCCGGTTTCAGTTTATTCCCAGATTATATTCTGTTCTCAGAATCGTCCTGTTCCCAGATTCATGCTGTTCCCATATTAACGCTGTTTCCAGGCTTATCCAGTTTGCGAATTCTACTGTTCCCACTTAGGCTATACCGTTGTGAGATTCATTCTCGGATGTGACATTGTCGTATTTTGTGATCCATGCTGTTCTGCAAGCACACTGCTCTATGGTTCACGAATTATTCTGTTGATTCAGATTGTCTTTTAAACATACTTAAACCATGAATCTCCCGATGAGCAGCTAGTATTGTTCTTGTGTCTCTACATGCATACTACATTTATAACCACAGACTTCATGCATGCAACATTATATAATATAATTATTCGTTTCAAAAGGCCATCTCCAGTACTATCTACACAAAATGTCTAGTTATGATAAACTTGCTTGAAGAGCCTTAAAGTGCGACTAAAGTGCTAGAAAAAATGTGATTTCCGACAGTTTTTATATTTTCAATATCAAGTTTTAGATCAAAAGTCATCATTTTTGCTAAAAAATAATATTTCGAAATTAATTTTACAACTTTTAACCTATTCTGAAATTGTAAGAAAAAAACCGTACCGGAAACGTCACGTCAGCGCGGAAGTCGCGGTGTTTTCGATCGAGAACAATGGCAGCACCGGTCGAGCCGTATCAGTTCGAGCCCCTGCGCCGAAAAACAGATGACGAGGATATAATTGAGGAGCGAGCCCTACTGAGTGCAGCGCTACGCGTAATAGCCTTGAGCCCGACGCGTAATAGCCTTCAGGCGTGTACACAGTGTTGGTGACGTCACGTATTTCTGGCGAGGCGAGCAGCGGTAACGCTAACACAGTAGGGCATGGGCATGTGTTATTCTTTGTGATTTCTTCGAAACGCGTTAGATTTGATGGGTTTGAGAAGGTCAGTAGGAAGTTTGAATCACTGATGCATGTTAAAATAGTAATTTCACAGGATTCTGTGCACTACACCATAAAAGTATTTTAGTCGCACTTTAAGAACTGGTGTAACTAGATAATTATATTCTTGATATATATACTGTATTACAATCTTAGTATCGCTTGAAACTTTCAGTTTGATGTTTCTTCTCTCACTAAAGTCTATACTAATGTCAAAAAGAGCGACTACGATTTTAATAGACCTATATTTGACTATTTCACTGAAGGTGTGGAATAAGTGCTGGAATACCACCACCATGAGGACTTTGTTCGTGACCTGTGTTCAAGTCTTTGTTCTGATATGCGTTACTCAGCTCTGTCAAGCGCAAGGTGAGAACTCTGAAAGTACGTGCATATTTGTGGCATCATCTGACCTACTCACCCCGACACTACTTAAAAAGTGTTATCCCTACTAATGTTTCAACATTTTAAAGGTATCAGTACTGATTATTTTGGTCAAGCGTAGACAACAGAAGAATATAGTATAACAGTGACCCAAATATGATAAATTAACTCATGGTTTGTGACCATACTTTGTATTTCTGTATTCAGTCATAAAGTCTGCTAACACGGAGTTAGGTTCATGGCTATTCTGAAGTTTCTCAGAAAAGCATAGTTGATTAATGGAAGGGGGAGGGGTGGGGATGATATATCAATTAGTTCTATAACAATATGGCATCTCATGTATCCTCTCAGTATTCACAATGCCATGTTAATGCTCAATTAATCATTTGGAAGAATAAATAAGACAATGATTGCTTACAGTACCTTAAATTTATTTTAAAGGAGAGATCGGACTTGTATCAAGTCATAGCAAATACTGGAATAATAGGTATCGATATTACGAAAGTTTCGACAAAATAGTCGGGACTACAGTTCTTAAATAATACTGGCCTCGCACCCATCCCACAAACCCACCCCACCCCACCCCCTCCCATCTTACTGTCCAGTATTCCCACGCATTACTATCGTACATCCACTTGATAGTGCTTCCTATCAAGGTCGTCATCTTCCACCCCCTCCCCCTCCCCCACTCCTCACTTATCAACCGTCAAGTATTTACGACAGTGCTGCAGTGCGGGGATAGTAGTCGTGATCTTGTGATCTTGTGCATGCAGACATCTCACATGATATAAGTGCTACGGACAGTTCGACCTACTTTCGCTTCTTAAGTTAAATTTCTAAAGTACACGGTGAACTGTCAGACTTATTTTTAGATGTTGCTCAGCCAGCGCAGGAGATTGTGTGAGATTACCGGTGTAAGCTTGTGTGTGTGTGTGTTTGTGTGTGTGTGTTTGTATGTGTGTTTGTGTATGTGTTTATGTTTGTTTTTGTGTGTATGTGTGTGTTTGTGTATGTGTGTGTGTGTATGGTGTGTGTGTGTGTGTGTGTGTGTNGGGGGGGGGGGGTTGTGTTTGTGTGTGTGTTTGTGTGTGTGCGTGTGTATGTGTGTTTTTGTGTGGTGTGTGTGTTTATGTGTGTGTGTGTGTTTGTGTTTGTGTGTGTGCTTGTGTGTATGTGTGTGTGTTTGTGTGTGTGTGTGTGTTTGTGTGTATGTTTGTGTGTGTGTATGTGGGTGTATGTGTGTATGTGACTGGGTGTGTGTGTGTGTGTGTGTGTGTGTGTGTGTGTGTGTGTGTGTGTGTGTGTGTGTGAATGTGTGTGTGTGTGTGTGTTGGAGTGAGTGAGTGATGAATTTTGTGTATATTTTACTAAGTAATAATATAACGGCTTGAAGTACTCTCTGTTGTGAAATAGTGTGGTATCTAAATTAATTATCATATTATATTACACTACGTATTACCAACAGTTGCCAACAGATCTGAATGAAACTACAAGAAAAACCAGGGCTTAATTAAAGTAAGGAATATAAAGCGTATTGTGCAATATTATGTTGTAAATAGTTTTTAAATATTCGATTTCAAGAAGATGATTTAAAAAAATGATCATGCAGTCTGCAGGTCTAAAACAAGCTCTGCTTTAGTTTGTTTCAAGCTGAATTGAAAGGCGCTATTTCCCACTGTGTCTTTTACAGTGGTATAAAACGTGGCTAGGTGCATCACAGATGAAAACCAACTGTCTAATAAAATTTGTGTATTGACAAGAAAACTTTAGGGGAAAAAACTGCCAATCGAATTGCATGAAATAGTCTGAAAAAGTCTACTAGGTCTGGATAAAGTCAGGCCTCATTAGAAATAAAAATCTGTCTGTCTGTCTGTCTGTCTGTCTGTCTGTCTGTCTGTCTGTCTGTCTGTCTGTCTGTCTGGCTGTCTGTCTGTCTGTCTGTCTGTCTGTCTGTCTGTCTGTCTGTCTGTCTGTCTGTCTGTCTGTCTGTCGAGTGACATAGTGGGTGAGGACGAGTCAACAAGAGAGACTGGCTCTGCTGGACTTGAAAGAATGCGTTGCTACTTTTTAAAATAAACATAGTTTCTGTACATTTTCCCTAGTATAGCTCCCCCCCCCCCCCCCCCCCCCCCCCCCNCCCACCACCTCCCACTATTTTTGCCAGCAGCTCCATCCCAATTATTTTCCCTAGCCGGAAAATTGAATTTTCTGAGTGCCTTTCTGTCTAGAGTCTAGCAATCGAGGAAGTAAATACGAGTATGACATCAGATTAATATAAAAATCCCCAGCAGCCTGCACATTTTGTAAACAAGATCAGGCATGGTAGACAAATGACTTTCGAAAGAATAAACAAAAGTAGTTTACTTAACTTAATGTGTTCTTCTAGTGTCCAAGACCTTCAAGTTTCAAGTTTATTTATTTAGGCGAAAGCTATCCACATACAATATAATGTCACATCAATACAACAGAATGAATGACAAGGAAAAAAAAAGATATATGCATAACTGTCACTTACATTTGAAGGGCTTCATGGCAATACGCATTATACACCATTCGGGGGGTTGCGGCAAAACAGACCAGATACAAAGCATATTTTTATGTGAAAGGCGAAATTTAAGTCTTAAATAATGTAGATCAAATGTCCTTCTATGGAATGGAAATATACATGTATACTAAATACTTCTACTGCTACATGAAGTATGTAGAATAAGCTAAAAATTCATATTGGTGGATAACGCGTTTTGTCATAAAACCCTTCATTTAGTCACTGGCATCTCTGTCTCTTTCTCTTTCTCTCTGTCTCATTCTCTCTATCTCACGCTCCCACTAACATTCTCTCTCTCTCTCTCTCTCTCTCTCTCTCTCTCTCTCTCTCTCTCTCTCTGTTCCCATCTTATGTAAAGAGTTACAACGCCCACAACATCTCATTAGATCAGACACAGTTATTGTAACAACAAAAAAAAACATGCACAGTAAGTTGTAAGACTCGAAACTGGTTCTAACGACAGTCATGTTTCGGTAGAGACTTATAGACCTTTATTTATGGCACCTTCAGCTCAGTTACAATATTCTAGCCTTGCCAAAGCAAAGTTATCTAATAATTTACAGAGATGAAGGATAACCTATTTTCCTTCCATAAACTAGCCAGTTGTTCTTGGTTAATCATAACGGAAACATCAGCCGGTGAAAAGTGTTTATAGATGTATGAATGTGATGTTATGATTATTGATTAACTCAATGAAAAAAAAAAGTAAACCGCCGATGCACAACGTAATTTCCATTTGTCATTCCCAGTTTGACGCGATGGGTTGTTTTCTCCTAGTCTCGTATGAACATAGCTCGTCTAGGATTGACAGAGTATTTCATCAACAGAATAGCTGAGTGTTCATTACATTTAATCTATACTGTAATAACAGAGGCAGGGTCGGGCAAAGATCTATAGAGACATCCATCCTTGTAAGTGACAATAACTAAGTGACAATAACAATAACAAAGATAACAAAAATTTATGTTTTTCAGCTCAAAGTACACTACATGTGGTACATATTATTAGCAGGCATACATAATACTGATAGAGAAAAGCTATATCGATCTAGATTTGCGCAGGCGGGCATGTTACTGTCATAATAATATACTCGCCGAGCCTCCATGCGAAACACATTAGTTTTCTTTGGTGAAAATGGCGACCATCTAGTCTACGTGCTAGTTGCTTCGTTTTGAGAATTTTGTTCTCAGGTCAATGATGATGCTACACGACTTCGGAAAAGAACTATTGATATCTTGATAAAGTAATATCTTCACAAAATGACTATGATAGTATTCATGTTGAGAGTAAATTTTTATGTCATATTCCACATACATGGAAGTTAAAGAAATACGGGACTGCATTCCAAGACTTTATTGATTTATAGAGGCATAATTCACTATAATTATAATGTTGCGGGTTTTTAGTTATCATTACTGCCCAGGCTCATCTTCTGAACAAAACTATACCAAAATTTACGTTTCCCCTAACTAATAGAATTCGATCATTTACAACATCACGGATGATACTTTTCTTAATACTTTCCAGGACAGTCATGCAGCACTGGTTGGTTTGGAGTAAGATGTCAGTACAAGTGTCACTGCACTGGCAACAACTGTGACGGGGTGACTGGTTTCTGTACAGCTGGTTCAAACTGTGAGAGTGGTTGGTTTGGACCTGCTTGCCAATATCGTAAGTACTGTATTAGTTGGCTTTTAAAATGTCAAAATGAGCCTACGTTTTTTCAGCTTATCAAGCTATATAAATGTATCTACAAAAAGTTTTGACGTAATTAATATTAATCTGGTCTGATACATCACAATTTGTAATGACATGCGGCCACCTCCACCGAAGAGGTCATCCCATCAGTTAAAAAAAAACCAATATCCACATGTTTTACGAAACCTAACCAGTCAACACAGAAATTCGATACCAGATGATCTCATATCACCTATAGAGATCAATATCTCGGCTCCTGGTTTAGCGATATAGGCCTAAGCCCCAAGAGAGTGTACCAGCAAGTGTCGTTTTGCAACAAGATGCAATACAATTTATTTGCACAAGTTACAAACATATGGGTATTCAAAATAATGTCAATGCAGTTAATAATTAACATAACATTACCATATATCATATGTAAAATATGGATTCTTTGATAAAAGTGTTTGACAATTTAAAGAAGACGGAGAAAGAGCAAATTAAAAGATATATGTGTGAAAGAGCAAATATTCTAAGAACTGAAATAAGCCGTTGTGGTTAAATCAAACCAGCCAGTGAGGCACAATGAACAGGGTGGTCTCACCTTTTTAAAATCCAGGAACTAAAACGACAGAGATGGAAGCACAGTGTCCAATTTCCAAAGATGAAAGTTTTTTTCTGTGCCCGTAAACAGTGTCTAAAACCTGACACTAAGGCAGACTTCTCCACGCGATACTATTATAATGTGACATCACATCAAATCATTCGGTGCTTATATTTTTGTTCTCCAGAGGAACATGTGAGGAGGTGCATTATAAAGAACCAAACAAAATGTCATAGTTAACGATTTCCTTGTTACTCCCGTTCAAGAGGATCTTGTTAAAGTGAACACAGCCAGTGTGGAACCAGATGACCAGTCAGGCGGGGCATGGATCAGTGACGGCAGTGACACGACATGCAATAGAGATCAGAGACTGCAGTCTGTGACAGTGTCTTGGAGCCAAACCTACCCATTTACATGGCTTAGACTGCATGTACTCGATCCAGGTAAGACTGAGTCTTAATTCAGGATTCAGGATTCATGGCACTTTTCCCGCCTATTAGACAATAGTATGTTGTGTGTTCTTGTTAAATGAGAAAGTTCCATGACGGTGACGCATGTGGCTAGTAGGTCCAATATATGCAAAGAGATTCTGGTTGCACTGAGTGCAAGTAATAGTTGGGTCGCTGGCATCGTTTTGTTTCATTGTATGTCTCTTTGGACTTCAGTCATTTCTGAAACTGTGTTTTCTTTGACTTTCAAGCTCTTCTTGATTTGACTGAAATTAAGAAGTTTGTCTGAACCAATAGGATTTCCTCTCCCGCCCCCACCCCCGAAGAAAAAACATGTCTCTGATATCCTTTATCATGCCTTGCCTCATCTTATCCGAAACAGTGCGTTATCAAGTGTAAAAAGCATCGAAAGTAATTTTGATTCCCACCCAATCATACCAGTCCGTAGGACGCTAATTACAAAGAGCCTTCAGAAGAAAATCAAAAATCGAACTCAAATTAGATTCTATTCCAAATCTTAGTACTACATCAGTTATCAGTTTCTTCCGAGACTCAGGACCAAACTAGCTACTGTTTCCTCAGTGCAAAGCCTGGCAGTATCGATATGTATCGAAAGTTTAAAAAAAGGTATTAAATATATCAAAAAGGCATCGGAGTTATCGACATGCCTGTCCAGAATCGAAATAGAATCGATATTTTCAGTACTTATATGTGAAGGTTGAGTATCGTGACACTCGTAAATATTTAGGTATCGACCCACCACAAGCTTTTTGCTGTTGACTTCTTTTTTTTTTTCAAACATCCTTTGGGAGAGTCTCCTGATTTTGCTGTAAAAAATCTTATTTTGTAAAATGTTGCATTCCTATTCTAGAGGTATGCCCCACCACATGGACAGAATGTTATTAGCACACAGTTATCTTTAAACAACCTCTACGATCCTTTTTGTTCTTGTGTTTTATTTCAAAATGAACAGCTCTACAGAAATACGCAAAATAATTATTATGCCATTCCATGGGGATAGATGGTATGCTCCAAACCACAACCTTGCAGGCAAGGGCGTAGCGAAAGTGTTTTTTTGTGTGTGTGTGTGCAATCTACCACTTATATCATATCTTTGCTTGTTTGTTTTTTGGTGCGGGTGGAAAGGAAAAGGGAAAGGACAACATTTAGACAATCAAAAATAATTTAAAATAATACCAAATGTTTAAAAATTTATTTTTGGCTCCAAAAGAGCCAAATCTGGTAACCTGGTACGGTCTAAACTATCAATATCTGGTCAAGTGAAAAAAAAACAACTGGAAGTCGCGCATGGAGATCTTGTGTAAAAAACAACACACACACACACAAAAGCTCGTCAGAACAGTGGGACAGCAAATTTTTCTCTCAGATTATTTGCTACCTTTTTTAAAAAATGTTTTCTTTACATTTTGGATGCATTGCACTGTGGCTATGGGAGTGCAGAATCTGTCAGACAGTTCTTAGATTGTCGGCGAAGAAAACTATCTCCCGTTGACAAAAATCGTACTGTCGGTGCTTCTAATAGCTCCTAGACTAGTCTAGTCTAGACTAGACTAGATAAAATAGGACAGGGTGATGTTTGAACATTTTAGATTTTAAATTGTTTTAGATAAATAGAAAGTATGTTGGTAAGCCCAGATTCATAGATTACATGGAAGTTACGCCCCTGCTTGCAGGAGATGCAAAAAAAAAAAAAAAAGGTCCATCGCACTTCACTTTATCAGGAAATCAACGACGTTTGAGATTGGCTAGGCTGTCAGAAATTATTAAGGCTACGAGAGAATAATGATCCAGATGGTCGGTTTAGGAGTATTCGATTATTACAATATTCAAAGTCATAGTCAATTTCAGAACTAGGATTCGATTGATTTGAATATGAAATCGATTAACAAGGTAAGGGGAATAATTCAGGGGCGTAGCGTGATGGTAGTCAAATAGTCAATGACTACCGCATGGAAAAAGAATGCTTCATACAGTTCTTTAAAAGAACAGATGACTGCCACAGTAGTACTGAAATAATAAATGCCAACTCTCATCGCCCGTTATGAATTAGCAGTTTAGTAGTAGACTAAGAAAACAAGACCTGCGCAAGTCCCTCGAAATGTTTGACTATAAAGGTCAATCCCTCGAGCCGCGCTTCGTGTACTCTACTATGTCAAAAGAATGACACTCCCACCCTGATTGAGCCCCAAGCGCAGCTCAGCTGCATAGCCAGTCTAGCAGTCATTTTTTTGGATTTTGACTACGTACGTGAACTCGCATGCAGTTCCTCTTCTACTGTATTAGGCGCAAAAATCAGCATTTGCACCCAGACTGAGCCCCAGTTGTGCCCGCCAGCAGTGTTAAAATTTCCATGCCTGTAGGCAAAAATCTAAACAGACAGGGCAATGTAAAACGTCAGATGAGTGATTTCCCTTCATTCATTCGCCTACTTCGAATGGGGTCAGGCGTGTTATTGTAAGCTCAGGCTTCAGTGTTGTCTCGGTGTTTCTAACAGAGGCTAGATCTTGACTTAGATCAAGTGTAGATCTAGATTTAGATCTAGTATATGTCTAGACCCTACATAATTTGAATTGTTGTGTTTTCGACAGCATGCATTTAGTCAAGCCCCTCAGTAAACATGGCTAATAATTGTTTCGGAAGCAGCCAGCGTTTGCCTGCGCTGAGCACTCGATTAACATCTTACAACGACTGAAAGACTCCACACTTTCAACTACGAGCCAAACACGAATAAGAAACGTAATGTTATTTATGCAAGCAAAACTGATCGAAGAAGTGTCATTAAAGTTGTTTTTTCCTTTTACGACACCATCCTTAATCATTTTACCACGCGAGGGAAAAAGGCATCAGTCTTGTCTACAAAGAGTAAACAAAAAGTCGCTAAATTTTGTTGTTGTAGTTGTTGTTGATGTAATTGTTGTTGTTGTTGTTCTGCTTTAGGTAGTAAAGCAAATCCTGCGCTATAAGTATAATATTGTGTTTCTCTGTTTCAAGCATTCTACTCTACCTCCCCTTAATGTAAATGTAGAGTGACCCTAATCAATGTGCAATTTTGACTACCTGGTTTTGACCACCGCGCTACGCCCCTGGAATAATTAATATGGAATTTGCACTTGCACCTCTTAGGGTGACAAGAAAATCGCCAGTGGATTCTAGAAAGGGTTTTTATAATAAATTGTTATTCCAAATAAATTTAGAAGGTTAAATTTGGACAGAGGACCAAAGTTTAATTGGACATAGTGATTTCTTGTAAAGCGAAAATTCCTGTGAACTCAAGAATTCGAATCCAAACAAATTTTAGGATTTGAATCCGGATGTAAACCCTGGGTAAGAGGATTCGATGAATTCGTATCTGGATTCTCACTTATCGCTACCAGATGGAAAGAAAGGAAATCATGCTCTGTACTGAGATTTCATCAGGTGAACGACTCAGTTTGATGTGGAGGGTATTTATCTGAAAACTATAGTATTGTCCTGTCTACTCCTGTCACAGATTTATTACACAACTTCCAAGTGGAATTTAAGGATTCATTAGACTGGACAAGGATGTGCATCAACTCCAGAAACGCCACTGTCACAGAGAAGACACTGGACATCTATTGTGACCCAGGGGATAATGTTAAGGAAGTCATTCTCAAAGGACTTGGGGTCAGGTCTCTCTGCTCTCTTTACATCAGTGGAGGTATGATCTGTTACATGCATCTCACAATATATTTTTACATTACTGTTACATCTCTGATACCAGAAAGTTAGAAAGTAAAAATAACCTGAACACTATATGGTATTGAGGCATGGATCATAATAATTCAGGTGCATTTTCCTGAAAAAAAAAAGACTCATCTAGACCGCACTTCACCTTCCATTCACAAATTAATGTAAATTTGCTAACTGCCCAAGCTGTGCATAGAGTTTTATACCGAAACTTTCTTTTAGACAAAAACAAAAAGTCTAGTCTCTTTACATAGGTTTTGAAACCATGATTCAACGACTTATTCATTATTGCCACTGTTGTACATTTCGTCTTCATTCTGTTGGTACAAGATGCAAAGTGGGCGTTTAGCCTTCGTTGGACCATGGCTTTATTGGTTTTGATTTTGTCAGGAGTTGATTGGGTTGTAGTTATTGAAAGTTGTCATAACAAGATCTTGATACTTCTTGCTACAAGTCATAGATTTTCGATTATCTCACTGCGTCATGTCGCCAGTGTTAATGTGAAATTAATAATTCCAATGCCAACTATGAAGACTTGTTACTACCTTGTCCTCACTCTTCTCCCAGAGAGAACTGCAAGGGTCCTAGACGGTCTTCTTGTTCCAGGTCTTGTTTCTGTCATTAATACCGTGGGTTCAGTCTGTGGAAGAAGGGGGGAGNGGGAGGGCTGGAAGATAATTACAACTCTGTTGGCTAAAATAAGATCATTGGCGGAATCAGGGGGAAAGGGGCGGGAGGCAGTAGGTGCTCATGAACCCCCCTCCCTCCAGACCTCTCCCCCTCCTCATTTTTTTAAACGAATAAATGCACCCTTCTCTTGTCGGTAGTTCTAACAAGGAGTTCATGCCGTAGCTCTGTAACCTTGACATATAAAAATAAAGTATGAAAGGNNNNGGGGGTGGGGGAGGTGAAGTTTACGTTCTTATGAAATCTAGAGTTGCATAGGCCTATTGTTCATCTGACACTCAGAGAGGGCAGAGTAATCGGAGGATGGGGGAGGCTCCCTCGCAATTTAATTTTTCATCTGGATCCACCCCGAACAAAATGGAATAAAAAAATCGCCAGGAGCCACAAAAGTTAAGTGGAAATGTGTAGTCCATTTTCACGTTTCATGATCTGTGTCATTTCTGCCTTAGAGAATTTACTCTCTGTATTTTGCTGGCAGGTCGCAATGTAGCCTTGAAACAACCTACAAGTCAGAGCAGCACATGGACTGGAGCCAATTACCCCACTGATTCTTCAAGATCTGACAATGCCGTGGATGGAAACACCAGTGGAAACTTTGACGATTTCAGCTGTACACATAGCCTCCGATTCTTCAACTCATACTGGAATGTGGACTTTGACAGACAGAAATTGGTGAACAGATATGTGATCTACAACAGGGGTGATTGTTTTGTCCTTTTCCTTTGCTGATTGATAGGAGTAACAGGCGGCTACATGCACACGCACGATGCCCCGTTTACCAATTAGCGAATGTAAATTTCAGCATGGGAGGTGGCGAGTAGGTCAGCTTCTCAACTTCCTTTACAAAAGGAGGTCAGCTTCTCAACTTCTGGGCTTCTATCTGTGCCCCTTACCATCAGCACAGATCTGTGGGAGAGTCCCATGATAATGTTCTTAAATCATGCCTAAACCTCAATCAGCATTTTCAGGCTGCCTGATATTAGCACTGCTTATCTGTGTCTGTATGGCGTCATTTATAGGCTTTATAGTCGCTGTAGAGCAAGAGTGGACCATCCTGTATTTACTGTGGTTTGAGAAATTGGGGGATGAAGTTGTTCAAAACTTTACAATCGATTTTCTCAGCTGTCATATCAAAAAGCATGTTTAAAAATTACACCAAGGGTGCGGTTGTATTCCATTGCAGAAATCTAAATTAACATCAAGACTTTGTCTTAGAGACTAAAAACTTAACAAAAATTCAAGGGATGGCCCACTTTAACTCTTTCTCTTTGTAGAATGTAACATAGACTGAATGAAGTAAATATGGAGCACGCTAATAATCACTTTATGTTGCCATTGAGTTATAAAGACTTGTTAAAGAGAAAAGTTAATGTTAGAAGTCCCCACGGGCAAAAAAACGCAATTTAAAAGATATTTAAAGCAAGATTGAGTGATTGAGTTATGTCTATTTATTTATATATTTAACGCCAAAATCGCAAAAATGTAGGATGTTCCATACTTGCCCTACAGCGACTATATAATATGACACTCTAGCTCAGAGTTTGGTTTAGATTAAGGGCAGGATTAGGAAAGAGAGCGCACATGCGAGAGTTCCAGCAATGATAATGTCTAAGGACTGTCCCAAGAGTATGCTTTACCTTAACCCTACCCCTATCCCGGTCCCTAACCCTAACCTAAGCTCTGAGCAGGAAGGCCTGATATATTGCCAACGAAATTTGCCACAACAAGAGTACAATACAGTACCGAGTGCAAAACGTAAGCCAAATTGTTGATTTTTGTGATCTTTAAAGAAGTTGACCACAGGCTGAAAACAAGCAGCTGTCATTCTATTGGACAGGTGTAAATTCCAATGTTTCTCTCCAGATAAATGGGCATATCCTCACGTTGGAAGTGTCTTCTTATATGAACTTTCCAAATGAATAGATAACGTTTATCTGATCTTCCTTCTTAGCTAAGCTGTGAATATGAACTCATTATTGACATGAAGTACCTGATACCCGGATGCACTTATATCACCTTACCATCACCGTATATTACCTTACCATCACCGTATATCACCTTACCATCGCCGTATATCACCCTACCATCACCGTATATCACCTTACCATCACCGTATATACTGAAATTGACTGATTGCTGAATTGTTCTCTACATTTCTTAGACGGCAAGTATTCGAGCAGACTCAATGGCTTTTGGCTTCAGAGTTATTATCCTGGAGGTGCACTTGCATATGAGCACAAAGATAATTCCGGCTCAAGAGCTGTGTATGAGATTGTGAGCAGTTTGCACAGACCTGTACAGAGGGTGAAGATTTCATTGAATGGATGGGAATTTCTCACTTTGTGTGAGGTGGAAGTATATGGAGGTAAGGCCATTCTTGGGGTAATAATGGAGAGCTTGCTCATTGACATTGTAAATAATACATTAGCGCATCGGTGCTGTATGCACCCATAGTTAGAATTAATGTAATTCATAGGATGGTAAGATTTCCCATCGTTAATGCTAAAGTTCTCAGATAATGTGAAGTCGCATGAACGGGCATTAGCATCGAGACGAGACGTGTAAGCCGGATTATTATGATTGTTGTATTATAGCTATAGAAATGTCACTCGAGAAGTTGCTAATGTTAAACACAGTTTACTGAGTCAAAAAACTGTTTAGCACTGTTTGATTCGATAAACTTACACAAAACAGAACTGCATGTCAATAGCGCATGTGAAGCCAATGTAATAAACGTATCATTTTCCACAGATTCATCATGCCCTGCAGGCAGTTTTGGAAGAGAGTGTGAACACACATGTAACTGTGCCACATCAGAGTCTTGCTTTGTCAGCACAGGAGGATGTCCCTCTGGTTGCACTGCTGGCTTTGAGGGCAACGACTGTTCAAATGGTTAGTTTTACTTGATTTATTAGTTGACGGGAAACACATCATTACACACTGGACAGGCTTATATATTCTACAGATAATATGTGGCAGCTTCCAGAATTATCAGATCGGGCTCACTTTCCTCCCCATAAATGATATTAAAAAAGAAATTACATTTCCATCTGCTTACATGGTTACCAATTGAGATGTGTGTGATTGCAGACTTTATTATATAATGATTGTGATATCTTCTTGAATAACAACTTAATGACAATAGTCTAAATAAATTAGAAAATTGAACATTTAAATTAGATAGAGTAACTCATAGTGCCAGCTGCCTTGGGATCTATAGAGTAGTGTCTTTGTACGCAAATGACAAAGGAAACAACTGGTAAAAATAAGTACAGTGACACTGATAGCCCCTGAGAAAACAACATCCTTTTGGTGGTTTACATCGATGGGGATATTTATAAACTGAAGAAATCTGTGTATCGCCTAATTAAGACCTCGGTCCAGCATGTCTAGCGTATGGAATGATCGACCACAATTCTTCGGAAACATAGAAGTGCTCCTGCTCTGCATTGGTCTTTATGGCGACATGAGATGAAAAAAAAAACCCATTATGTTTTTAATTCTTATTATCTGTATCTTGTATACAGAGTGTCCACCTACACGTTATGGCCTGGGCTGTGAGGAAATTTGCAGCATCAACTGCCTGAACCACTTGTGTCATCACGTGACTGGAGAATGTGATCAATGTCCACCAGACAAAACTGGAAAACGATGTGAAAATGGTCTGTTTCTAGAATCAAATTGCAAACAACTTCTGTGATGGAGTTTATTAGTCCGATAGCATTGCTTTTTTTTCCAGTTCCAACTGTCTGAGTCTATCAGTGAATTGCTGTCTTCCTATGTTGATCTCTTCTCTGGCCATTCTCAGCTTTCCCCTCTTTTCCTAGAAATTGACAATATCTTTTGCATACTTCTCAAAACAGCTTCTCCATGTTTCCAGTTCTTTTATACAGTATCCTTTTCTCAGCATTGTTTTGTTTCTTCATATCGTCCTTACATTTCTCTCCTCCTAGCAGTTTTGGTTAATTTAGTACTAACTAGCATGAGTTCCTGACCAGTAACATTAGTAGTATAGTTTCCAATTTTTAAGACTTGATTCACTTTTGTTATATCTTTCAGACTGTCCAACTGGGCAGTATGGGAACAACTGCACAACAATGTGCAACACAAAGTGTGGAGGTGACGGGAGCTGTCACTCACCAGATGGTGAATGTAATCAAGGTTGCAAAGATGGATATACAGGCTCCTCTTGTGGTGAAGGTAAAACAGATGCACTGCAGAACGTGGCAGGGTGAAATGCCCGTCATGGACTTTAGAGATTCATTGTCCACACCATGCGATCAGATCATAGACTGCCTCTTATATGTTCATACTGGAAACTTCAGCTTACATCAGACGCAACAGTATACTATAAACTGCTTGCATTGTACTCTTTGTGGAAAAAAATGGATGCATATTACTTATTATGGGTGATATGTCTCATACATAATGAAAATGATGTCACAGTGGGGAAGGACAGGCAGACTAACTAATGACGGTCTAGCTGTGCTCAGAAGATGATCAAACGACATCCAGATCAGCAGCCGAGTATGAATGCAGTATAGAATTTTGTATTGCATTTTTATATCTTACAGCATCAAGCCTCTTTGCAATTCTAAGTTCCAGTTTGATCAACACGACGATTACCTAGATCCCGGAGCCTGGGACCTAGTCTAGAACTTAAATATTTCTGAACTCTTCGTCCTTGAATGACATAAAAATATGTAAAATATCTGCAGTTCGTGCGAACAATCCACAATATTCAGTTGTACATATGAAATTAAATTTGTAATCTGTGTGTCTTATTATGATCTCATATATCGGGTCAAAATATATTGTGTTATCTTTCCCCAGAATGCCCGACCACATGGTATGGGAAAGAGTGCAAGGAGATCTGTACTACCACTTGCCTGCACCAGCAGTGTGATCATGTCACTGGTGAATGTGATGGTTGCCCACCAGACAGAGTTGGAAAGTTTTGTGAAAAAGGTTTGACTTTTTTTGTTTTGGTGTTAGATAAAGAAAACAGTCACTGAACTTTCTAAACAAAGTAGCTCACTTATGTAGTTCAGGTCTCTCGTCTCCTATTGGCGTTGTCTTGTAAAATCTTTTCATCCTTTTTTTTGATGTTTTTTATTTCATTTTTTAAACTTTTTTTTTTCATCGCACACCCCTATGCATTCTCACATTTTGTCACTTTGTCTTCTACGGAGAACATGTTGTTTGCTCACTTCATCTTCTTGTAGAGCAGCGTGGCCAAATGATCATAGCGTTGGACTCGGGATCTGAAAACCTTGAGTTCATATCTCGCCACGGTCATGTTGTAAATATTTTGGGAAAGCATTCCATCCGCATTTTCCTCTCTTCACCTGTCTGTAGAAAGAGAATATCGGTATAGACAGTGACACAAGTGCCTGTGATCAGCACATGTAAAGAGCAGCGGCATCCTATGCGTCACAAGAAAGTGAGAATGAGATCACGCCTGCAGGATTAACAATAATGTGAGGCCACATGAGCGGGCGTTGAGCTAGATGAGACTTTTAAACCTTAGCATTATTAGTATATGTATATACTGTTAACTCGTATAGCTTTGATTCCTTCAATTTGCATTACTAACTTGCATCTCTTAGACTGTCCAATTGGCCAGTATGGAAACAATTGCACAAATACGTGTCATGCAACATGTGGAGGTGATGGAAGCTGTCACTCACCTGATAGTGCATGTTCCAAAGGATGTATAGATGGATACACAGGTCTTTCTTGTGATGAAGGTAAACTTGGTTATTTGTGAGATCTGATAGAGTAAAGCGTCTTATTTATAGGCGGACAGGTAACAAGGGAAGAAGGGAGGAGGTGGGAGAGAGAGATAGAGCCGAACCCAAATCCTACAGTAGCGGACAGATTCTTTTACCATCCTCATGTATCATGCAGACTACCGCATTGTCTTGTTAAGCAAAAAGCCATTAGAACCAAAATGGTTATGATATTCCGTGTTTGTAGGGTACAACTTTTTGGAAAACACTTGCCCACATGTGGGACGGTGTGTACACTTAGAAGCAACGTATTCAGAAGCAGAATCAAAACGACAGGACACATTCTTTGCTTACTTATCAACTTGCATACATCTAAAGTTTTTCTATTGTCCTTAGTGACATTAAAAGCTTTCGTGGCATCAGTTCAGCTCAACAGTATCTGAATATTCTGAGAGGAAGTAAACTGAATGGTTCTGAAATTTGTATTTTATCATAGACTTACATAATAATATGTCCTCTCTGTACAGAATGCGAGATGACGTTCTATGGTAGAGACTGTAACGAGAGGTGTAGCTCAGACTGCCTGAACCAACAGTGTCACCACATCACTGGTGAATGTGATGGTTGCCCTCCAGATAAAGTTGGAAAGTTTTGTGACAACGGTGTGACTTTTTTATTTTGGTGTTAGAAGAAACAACCATATAATATTAAAATATCTGAAAGAAAACAGCACACTTTCTTCTGTTTTTTTTTTCACTAATAGTTTAGGTTTAACATTGCTTACTAATATTCTCTTCTAGGATGTTTGCAACTCTTTTCCATAATTTTCTTTTTGTTTTTGATAGCGTTAATTTCAGCACACATTCCTATGCATTTTGGCATGTGGTCAGATTGTCCTCCCTTGAGAATCTGTGTTTCCTCATTTCATTTTCCTGTCGAGCAGCGTGGCTAAGTGGTCACGGCGTTGGACTCAACGTGTGAAGGTTGTGGGTTAAATTCCTGCCATGGCCATGCTGTAAAGGTCTTGGGAAAGAATTTCATTCACATTTTCCTCTGTCTTCATGTCTGTAAAAAGAGGATCTCGATATAGGCAATAACAGGTTGAGTCAGAATGCTAGTGATCAGCGCACGTAATTGGCAGCTGCTCTTTATGTAGTGATATGTATATTCTCAACTTCATAAGGAGATAAGAAAGTCCCTGAGTGATCAGTCCTGTTGGCTTAACGATAGTGCGAAATCGCATTTGTCATTTATCTCTCTCATCATTGACCTAGAAAAGACTTTAACTAGTATATATTAAACTGCTGACTTGTACAGTTTTGATTCCATCAATATGCATCACTAACTTGCATCTCTTAGACTGTCCCATTGGCCAGTATGGAAACAACTGCACGAGTATGTGTCACACAACATGTGGAGGTGATGGAAGCTGTCACTCACCTGATAGTGCATGTTCCAAAGGATGTATAGATGGATTCACGGGTCTTTCTTGTGATGAAGGTAAAACTGGTATTTTGTGAGATATGACAGAGTAAAGCGTCTTATGTATAGGCGGACAGGTAACAAGGGAAGGGAGGAGGGGGTGGGAGAGAGAGATAGAGCCGAACCCAATCCTACACTAGCGGTAGATCCTTTTACTATCCCCATGTATCATGCAGACACCGCATTGTCTTGTTAAGCAAAACGCCATTAGAACCAAAATGGTTATGATATTCCGTGTTTGTTGGGTACAGCTTTTTGGAAACCTTTGCCCACATATGGAACGATGTGTACACTTAAGAGCAACGTATTCAGGAGCAGAATACAAACGGCAGGACACATTCTTTGCTTACTTATCATCTTGCATACATCTAATGTTTTTCTATTGTCTTTAGTGACATTAAAAGCTTTCGTGGCATCAGTTGAGTTCCACAGTATCTGAATGCTCTGAGAGGAAGTAAATTTAGTGGTTCCGTAATGTGTATGTTATCATAGACTCACATATCCTCTCTGTACAGAATGCCAGATGACGTTCTATGGTAAAGACTGTAACGAGAGGTGTAGCTCGGACTGCCTGAACCAACAGTGTCACCACATCACTGGTGAATGTGATGGTTGCCCTCCAGATAAAGTTGGAAACTTCTGTGACAAGGGTGTGACTTATTTGTTTTGGTGTTAGAGGAAACAACCACATATTAAAAATATCTGAAAGAAAACAGCACACTTTCTTCTGTTTCTCTCTTCTCACTAATAATTTAGGTCTAACATTGCTTACTAATAATAGGATGTTTGCAACTCTTTTCCATAAGTTTCTTTTTGTTTTTGATAGCGTAAAATTCAGCACACATTTCTATGCATGTTCGCATATGGTCAGATTGTCCTCCCCTGAGAATCTGTGTTTCCTCACTTCATTTTCCTGTCGAGCAGCGTGGGTAAGTGGTCACGGCATTGGACTCAACGTGTGAAGGTCGTGGGTTAAATTCCTGCCATGGCCATGCTGTAATTGTCTTGGGAAAGAATTTCATTCACAGTCTTCGTGTCTTCATGTCAGTAAAAAGAGGATCTCGATATAGGCAATAACAGGTTGAGTCAGAATGCTAGTGATCAGCGCACGTAATTGGCAGCGACTCTTTATGTAGTGATATGTATTTTCTCAACTTCACAAGGAGATGAGAAAGTCCTTGAGTGATCAGTCCTGTTGGCTTAACGATAGTGTGAAATCGCATGTGTCATTTATCTCTCTCATCATTGACCTAGAAAAGACTTTAACTAGTATATATTAAACTGCTGACTTGTACAGTTTTGATTCCATCAATATGCATCACTAACTTGCATCTCTTAGACTGTCCCATTGGCCAGTATGGAAACAACTGCACAAGTATGTGTCACACAACATGTGGAGGTGATGGAAGCTGTCACTCACCTGATAGTGCATGTTTCAAAGGATGTATAGATGGATACACAGGTGTCTCCTGTGATGAAGGTAAACCTGATGTTTTGTAAGTTATGATAGAGTAAAGCTTATTATATATCGGCAACACCAACCTCAGGGGGAGGATTTGGAGGGGGGTGGAATGGGGGAGACAGAGCCGAACTTAATCCTGCACTAGCGGATAGATCCTTTTACCATCCTCACGTATCATGCAGACTACCGCATTGCCTTGTGAAGCAAAAAACCATTAGAACCAAGATGGTTATGATACTCTGTGTTTGTTAGGTACAGCTTTTTTAAAAACACTTGCCCACATATGGAAAGATATGTACACCGAAACACAACGTATTCAGAAGCAGAATCAACGTATCAACTTGCATGCATCTAATTTTTGTTTTTGTCTTTAGTGACATTAAAAGCTTTCATGACATGAATTGAGTTCCACAGTATCTGAATGCTCTGAGAGGAAGTAAATTTAGTGGTTCTGAAATGTGTATGTTATTATAGACTCACATATCCTCTCTGTACAGAATGCCAGATGACGTTCTATGGTAAAGACTGTAACGAGAGATGTAGCTCAGACTGCCTGAACCAACAGTGTCACCACATCACTGGTGAATGTCATGGTTGCCCTCCAGATAAAGTTGGAAACTTCTGTGAAAATGGTTTGTATTTTTCTTATCCTTCTGAGTCCAGAAAGGTTAGCAGAAATTGCTTTTTCTCGCGTCCTTGTCTTTCTCTTTCTTTGTCATTCATCTCTCTTAACGTACGAAAGTCTATCCATAAGTTAACTTGTCTCTTCTTCTGCTTTATTTTTTTGTTTTTGGTTTCTTTGATTTCTGCCTTACCGTATCCAGTTCTGGTGGATTGTCTAAATTCCTCTTCTCATCTGACTCTGCCCTTGCTTCTCCATTTAATAACGTTGTCTGTTTTGTATATTTTTTTGCCAGTAACTTAAATTAATCTGTAACATTCCTCTTCCCCCTCCACCTCCCACTTTCATTATTTTCTACTTCTCCTGCCTTTTTCTAATTTCGGGTCTGTTTTCTTTCCTGCTACTTATTGCTTTTCTCAACTCTGCCCCTTTTCTTCCATCCCTTTCATTAGCCGCGTTCATACTTTGAGCTGACTTTTGGAATGATAAATTTTCTTCTCAGCTCTGCAGTTTGTTCCCCGAACACCTTAACCCTCTTTCCCAGCCTTTGGTAGCCTCTACCACACCCAATTTTATTTTCTACTTTGCATAACGCCACAGCTGATAGAAAAAATGCTTGGCCTTTTGTAGCACTGCTTTCCCTCCAACACTTTCAGCTTGTCCAGCCGGTCAGTATGGAGAAAGCTGTAGTAAAAGATGCAGCAAAACGTGTGGCAGCGATGGAAGCTGTTACTCACCAGATGGTGCCTGCTTCCACGGCTGTGCCACAGGATATAGAGATCCTGCTTGTGATAAAGGTACAGTGATATTTCCACACCATGGAATAGCATTAATGCATTGATTGATGATACACGACAAAACCAGTATGTGATGAATATACAATGATACTGGCATATTTATGATTATACAGAGTATAGTACAAATTACGTTGGTTTGTCCTACATATATGTGTTCCTTCACTGAGTCGGAACAAAGACTTTAATGTGCTGCCATGTGAATGAAATGCTCAAGCTAACGCCATTATCACCCGAGTATGGAGGGAGCAATTTGAACATTTGCCAGACTGAAACTTAACCCGTTGCCTCCAAAGGAGTTTGTTTTGCACAACCTTCTCGCTCCCATTTTATGCTATGGGGAGATAACTTTGCGAAATTCCACTAAAATGTCTTAAAAGTCGTTATTATCATACAATATTTGTAATATAAACGAAAATTGAACAATACTTCCTAGACTACTGTTGCTTGTGACAATTTGGTACGAATAGTAAATGGAAAGGAAACAAACACACTATGCAAAGACCGACTCAGGGGGGCATATCGATATTGGAGCTTAGCAAAACGTCCTCGGGGCAGTCAGAATCTGCTAATATGCGTTACAAAATGGTTGGGAAGAGCTCAGGCACTGTCACACACAAACATTTTGTACTCACGTTAACAATCATTATCCTTGAAAACAGAGTAACTCTTACTCTAAGCCCTGCGCTTTTTATTGTGATTTTTCTCTGGTGATTAAACTGCCGATTTCTCCGCCCCCTCCCTTTTCCCCCCTCCTCAACACAAACACACATGTTTCTCATTCCATGGTTTTGGTTTTGCCATGCCATCACTAGGCCTGTCACAGAATTTCTTAATGTCTCTTTAATTCAGAATGTAAGGCCACACACTATGGTCAAGACTGTGGAGAGAGGTGCAGCCATGATTGTTTGAACCAGCTGTGTCACCATGTCACCGGCACATGTGACGATTGTCCGCTGGATAAAATTGGAGATCTTTGTGAAAATGGTTTGTTTCTATTAAAAATATTGTTAATTTGCTCATTTACAACAGATATGTCTGAGCTCAATAAACTTATTGTTATTGTCACTTTGAAGACCAATCTTGATTTTTTTTTCTTTCCTTTCATCGAAAGTATTACTGTTTCTTTTCCTTGGTGAATCATAAAGTAGAAAGATATACTTTTAAAGTAGAAGTGATCATATCATCCGGCAGTTCACAGCACAGTGCATGACTCCTTTCCTGATAATTGTTCATTCTGTGAACAAACTTGGATGAAAAAAGGCATGACTAGTCGACCACCATAATATGTGTCTCTCTGTAAACAGCCTAACACTGACAACAAAGTGACTGCTTATTGCTGATTTTTTTTTCTTAAGTGGGGGAGGGGGAGGCATTTAGAGGTCATAATTATTATCTATAGTACATACTGTCCTCTTATGCTTTTAGTTTGTTCGGCTGGTCAGTTTGGGAAAAATTGTACAAAGAAATGTAGTGAGGCTTGTGGAGGTGATGGAAGCTGTTACTCACCAGAGGGCGCGTGTTTCCATGGCTGCAAAGATGGCTATAGAGGCGCTGCTTGTAATCAAGGTAATATAACTTGTTTGTTTTATTAACATCACAAATTAAGAAGATACTAAATACGGTAACGTGTCCTTGTATTTTTATTTGGGCAACTTCTTTGACACTTTTACTGGCTTATGAAAAATGAGCTTACCATTGTCAAATCTAATTTTAAGAGAAATTAGTGATTCGGTTTGGATATTATGATTTCTTTCTACAACAACTTCTTGGCTACCTCCGGTTAATATATCAACGGCATTCACAGTGTTTTAGAGAGATTTATCAGGTGAGAATATTGGCAAACACATAATGAAGATGCAAAACAGTAATTTTGGCGGGAATATCAAGGGGAAACTTTGTTGTCACGAGACTTTAGACATGTTATGGTTGATTGAGAACTAAAAATTATTTTAATTTGAACTGACAGATTAATAATACCTACTCAAGCAGTTTAAGCTATGATCTTCCTCCTCTCTTTCTTACCCTCGCCTCCCCCAGACCAGAAAATCTAAACCAGTATGTACAGCAGTGCAGGCTGAGATGTTTTTTTTCTTTCTCCCTTCTACTTCGTCTACATTTCATAATTCATTGTGTTGAGCCTTTGTCTTTGATACACTTCTTATTAGCAATCTCATGCCTTCTGATGCAGCCAGTTAAATTGTTTCCGGTCTCAAACACGTCAGTTAGGCATTTTATCCAGATGCTATTGACCTAAATTAGAAATAAGATTTTAACTTTAAAACCATGTCTTAGTGACTCAGATATGTAAAAATATTCATATACTGAAGAACATTTATCAGTATACAAGGGCTACAATCCATTTCCAACTTTACAGTCTGCCAAAATGCAACATATGGCCCAGGCTGTATGAAGAACTGCAGCCCACACTGCAAACCAGATCTATCCAATGGCGCTGCTGTTTGCCATCACGTGACCGGAACATGTCTAGGGGGTTGTGCGGCTGGCTACACTGGACTGACTTGCACTGGTGAGATCATTTTGCTTTAGCTAAAATTCGCTCCATCTTTCATCGCAACAGGCACATCAGTATTAATTTATCTGCTCAGAAATATGATCTCATGTTCGTATTCTGTGTGAATATGGACACTATGACTGAAGTAGCTTTAGAAGTAGAAATTATATTTAATTAACTGTAGGGATATATACATTTACGCACTATTTTCCCAGCTGTAAACGAATTGTGCAGTTGCCTTTTGTCTTGAGATATTGAGTTATCATCTCCATCTTAGATAAGATAATGGAGTTTTATTCTATCTTCTTACTTCGGTGTAAATTCATGTCTTATTCTTTAATGTACTGGGTAAACTTTGAAAAGATTGATTTATCCTTAGGCTATGTAACAGAAATCAGGCAGTGATAAACTGATATTCATGCTAAGTATACTTATAAAATATTTTCTGTGAGATTTTGTGTATATGTGCTTTACTTCATGCTTGTTGGCATTTTATATGTTTGCCTAGATTTTTCTGAAGGTCTGGATGAGTATTCTCCTTGAGGGTGATATCAGAACATGAGTGATCCTTAAAGTTGGTATTGTTTGGCTGTAAATATCAAATGCAGTGTGCTGCGAACAGTATGAAGCTGCCAACATGTAAAAATAACATATTGGCAAGGCAAGTTATATTCCAAACTGAATTTATCAGCATCATGACCGGAAGTTACTTTGTGAAATGTTGAGTTAACCCTTTACCGTCAGCTTGTATACTGTAACGAGTACAGACACTCCGTATCGTGTCAAGACAGAGAGAGAGAGAGAGAGAGAGAAAGAGAGAGAGAGAGAGAGAGAGAGAGAGAAAGCGCGTCTAATTAATTGAATAAAGCAACTCACAAAACTTAAGAACTCACTCTCTCAAGCTCAAACTAAATAGATAATTTAATTACACGTAATACGTATAATTTACATTACAGCCACACGCACATTTCCTTACTATCGCACATTCTAATTATTCGCCATATAGGCTACTGCAATCAGATTCTCCGCCTTGTGGCAAAAACGATTCAATAATGATTCTCCGCCTTATGGCAACTACAGTCAATAATGAATTTTCACAGTATGGCAACTCTAATCAGTAATGAATCTTCGCCTAATGGCACATACAATAATAACGTCCGCCCGTCGGCACATAAAATCAAGGCTTTAATAACTCATCTTATGGTATAAGACTCCAGTTCGGAGACACCGGCACGTCTGATTCGGGTTCACAGGGCGTCCGTGTTGCCGACCCTGGTAGTCTGAGACACAATAGATTAACATGCAATCGATAATGTCATCAGTATATTTTCACAATAAGCACTGTACTTACGTCATTTTGCTACCCCCTTTGTACTCGTATATTCATAACTACACATACATCCTATTTAATGCAGTTCCCTTTTTTTGATTACTAAACATCTTATTCATTTTAACATCGTTCATACTGTCTAACATATATGCACATCTCCTGAAATGATCGCGTATTGCACTGCTACCTTACTTTCACTCACCATTCTGAATGGCGTCAAAGATTACAATGGCGATCCTCGAGAACTCTGCTATTTCACCTGTCAACCTGGATGGCTAGTGCAGTTACTGTACGTGCCAGGGCAGAGTCGTCTCACTACTTTTATCCGGTCCTTATATACCCCGACATTCAGTCTTTCCAGGTATCCTAGACATCCACTCTCTGCATGCTTTTTACCTCCTTACTATTCACGATCCAGACAAACAACTCATCCCTATTTAACGTACATCATGCTGCTTGTGACGTACATCCTTTGCTTTATTCTAAATACCATGTCAAGTGACATAACTCAGTAAAATTCAAGGAGGAAATCTCAAAAAGGATATGCACTTTTTTTTACAGTATGTAACATGGGCGGATCCAGAAACTGAAAAGGGGAAGATCCCTCATATGACTGCTCTCTCTCTGATTATCGGATAAACAGTCTGCAATTCCAGCTTTCATAAGTTATTAGTAATGATAGCAATAATGCGGTTTATAGGTCTCGTATCGAGGGTAGCGCCCACTCAAACGATTTTACACTTATATATTCCCGGCAGGCCAGATTACTCTTGGACTTTCTCAACTCACTAGGGAGTATACAAGTACCGCTGCCATCTGGAGGCGCTGATCAATACACTAGTGTTCTGAGAATATCTTTCAATGTGAAAGATGTGGAAGAAATGCTTTCCCATGGCACTTATAACACGACTGTGGTTGGGAATCAAACCCAGGACTTTTGTATCTTTAGTCCAACATCTCAGCTATTCGACCATGCTGTTAAGATTAACACTACATCCCCTTTCATAATATTTGTAGATGTCAAGGAGAGAGAGAGAGAGAGAAAGAGAGAGAGAGA
>JAWQUT010000496.1:33427-84415 GCA_033807755.1 Ellobium chinense
GAGAGAGAGAGAGAGAGAGAGAGAGAGAGAGAGAGAGCTGCGGAACGAACAGCTTTTTGGAACTACCGACTAGTGAAAAGTAAAATGTGTAAATAGCCATCTAGAATAAGTACGTTTTGAAACAAAAAAAAAATTGGGAAAGGGGTGGGGGGAAGGTCACGAGCACCCGGTTAACCCTTTCTGGTTTGGATCCGCCAGTGTGTAACAGGCAATAGAGGGCATACATTTGAACTCGGAGCGGGCAATAGCGGGGTATCTGGTAAATAAAGCCCATCTCTATGTCTGTATGTTTGTCTCCCACAGAACATTGTGAAGCCACGTATTACGGTGAGGAGTGCAGGAAGATCTGTAGCATCGACTGCCTGAACCAGCTGTGTCACCATGTTACCGGCCACTGTGATGCCTGTCCACCTGACAGAATTGGAAATCATTGTGAAAATGGTTTGTTCTTAAACTGCTGTTTTTCTCTCTGTTTGTACTTCCTCGTCCACATCTTTTTCTTCAGGTCCTGTATAGAGACCAGTCCGTCCTTCCATATTCGCAGGTGGGGAAGTGAGGAGTGACTGCTCTTCGTCATATTTTTCATTAAGGCAATCATGTCTGTACAAATGAATCTTACTGGCTTGGCCGATCCCGTGTGGATCCCGCTATTCACTATGTGCCAGCATTCAACTCCACCAGCCATGGACTGTAGAGTGGTGATATTTGCTTGAGTCATCACTTTGTCCTTATTATTTTGGGTAGATTTACATGATGCACCCTATTTGGATGAGATCCTTTTGGCTTAGCAGTGGTTGACCTGATCAGATTGCCTGTTCAAACCCTAAATGCCTGTTAGGTCATTGCATAGTTTTAATTTCCTCTTTGGTCTGCGTGAGTTGGAAAGTCACAGATGAACGTTAGGTTCACACGTGGAAGATAGGGAATGTAAGGATTATATCACTATCAAGTGAGCGTGGTGTTATAGGATAGAACACGTCTTTTAAGCTGAGGAATCAGTGTTCAAGTCCTGGCAGGGATTAAATCTCTTTTCTTGTGATATAGTTAGTTGTCATTCGGCCTTTTTTTGAAATTTGAACCTTAATAGAGATTTTGTTAAATCGTGAGTAACACACCTACCAGATATGTAACAGCTGTAATAATGTTGCAGGAGCCAAATTGTAAAAGCTTCTTTGAGCCATTTAATAAAAATTTCTTCTCTAACCACAGGAATTTTCCAAGATGGCCAAGACTAGTCTGCAGGTCTGGTGCCATCACTGTGCTCAAATTATATACTGTTTACGGTGATGATCCTTCGGTTAGATTTTTCACAATTTTAAATTACATGAAAAGGGGTTAAAAAGTTGGCCTTCTTTTGCAGATCACGGTCCGCACAAATGAAATCCGCTGAAGCCATTGGGAAACACTGCCTGCAACAATTATTTTTTTACAAATTCAAAACTGAATTTCACCACTTTTGCGGTGTGGTTTCATGTTATATGATTATTTCTACTGTTGGACAGATTTTATACTCTGCTGCTATCGACTCGGATGGTCCAATTTTTTGACCAATTAGGCTCCTGCAACCTAAATTCTCTCCCCACCCGTCCTCCCACCGTCTGGTCACATATAGAACAGAATTAGTCCTGGCCACCTGTCGCTGGTCCCCAAAGCTTTTAAGTGACAACTGGGAGATTCAGAGCTGCTGGCTGTTCCAGGAGTCCTGAGTTACAGGTTCCATAATGACATACCTCTGCACTTTCAGACTGTCCACCCGGTTACTATGGTGAAAACTGTGTGAAGAGCTGTAGCAAGACTTGTGGCGGTGATGGGAGCTGTTACTCACCGGATGGCACGTGTTACCAAGGCTGCAAAGATGGCTACACCGACCTCACATGTGATGAAGGTAAAATAAGTGTGAATAATCTTGTGCATTTATCTTTCTGGTAGCAGGTAGTGCAAGCAGACTCCTTTTCTCCAGGTGCTGAAAAAAAGTGCAGGTCTTTCTGAGACGAAAAGAAAAGGAGCTGGCTCTTCAGTTTATGAGTACTACCACCGATAAGACCACAAAAAGGACGCTGCCCTCATAAGGTTATCCGATTTGCAGTGGGCCTATTTGCTGTCTGTTCAGCAAGAAACGCAACTCCATAAATTTCCAGGCAATGTTTCGCTGAGTTAGCTTGCCTACATGTATTTATGTATCTTTGTATAACAGTAGAAAGAAAACGTAATAGATTTCAACCTGGCTTTTTTTAAGCATTTTAGCCTATAGACTCTTAAAATTTTGGGTGCCTTTCTTTAACCTCTGATGGACAAAGGAACCCCTGCAGCTAGTGGACTAATTTATGCATTTACACTATCTTCCTGCACATTTTACCCTCCTAGATAATAGTTACGTCACGACCATGGTTTGAAGCTTGCCCGCCTCTGAAGACCTTCCTACTGCAATGTTGTCAATATCAAATTTAGAAGAAGAGCGCCACATTAGAAAACAAATTGTTCATGTTTTGAAAATTATAGACAGGATCACATGTTGTTCTTGTTTTACTCGTGTAGTTTGCCAGCCTATGTTTTATGGTGAAGACTGTTTGGAGAACTGCAGCATCGACTGTCTGAACCAGCTGTGCCATCATGTCACTGGTATTTGTGCTGGGTGCCCGCCTGACAGAATTGGTGATTTCTGTGAAAACGGTTTGTTTCTATTTATTACCACTTGTAAAGGAATACTTAGAGTTGCAAGTATATCTATGTATCTTGTGTGGGGTCTCCTGTTCGTTGTTTGCCATTTCCTCTACCTAGTTCTTGCTGTTTGCTATGTAGCATGATATCAGAGCCATACCTAGGACCGCCGCCTTTACGGAGGAGGAGGAGGATGAGGAGGAGCAGTAGAGGTCAGGGGAGGAGGAAAAAACGGAATAAAAAGAAGAGAAAAGATGACAGGACTGGGCCCCCAAGCTATAATTTTGCGATGAATGATGTTGGGGGGGGGAGGGGAGGAGGCGCACGAGGTAGATCTAGTAACGGCTGTTTATGACATGAGTAGGTAAATATATTTTTCTTGTCTAAGGAACATTGCACTGTTTAAAAAAAAAAAATTAAGTCACCACTGCTAGTGTCTTTCAGATACTGAAGATAATAAATACAATATTATGTACATGTGTTAGGAAAGATGCAATAACTTAAGACACTGAGAAGTTCAACGCAGTCTCGTACTACAGAGTTCATAGCCCAGACCAGTAATCACCGTTAAATCCAAGCAAAAATGTTGCTTTGGTGTTGTTGATAATGGGAATTCATTCAAACCATCTTCAGTATCTTCATACTGATGCAGTTATGTCCTTTGGCAGATACATCTAGTAATGACCAGTTCTTCTCTAAGTATGATGCTTATATCAGTGTTTTGAGTTCCATACTTCTTCCTATGCCACTTGTCTTTCAGCTTGCCCACCTGGCCAGTATGGACAGAACTGTACACAGAAATGTGACGAGTCTTGTGGAGGTGATGGCAGCTGTTACTCGCCTGATGGCTTTTGTTCTCATGGCTGTAAAGACGGATATACCAGCCCTACCTGTAGTCAAGGTAATAAGTCTAGATTTAGTGATTTTACCACATATAATGTACTTTTATATCCGTACAGGAAAATACTTGCCACAGTTCCATCATTTCAAAATGTTCGTTTAACTTTTCGGCATTTTTAGTTATGAATTTTTAAAAAAAAAAGTTTAATGCTGTAACATACAGGCTATTTTGATTCCATAGAGCTTAGATAATTTGCTGGATAATCTGTTGTGTGAACCAGTCGTCCCCTTTTGCTCCGTAATCCTTTGTACTGGAAATACAATTAGGTCTGCCATACCTGCTGCAGGAATATCCCTCTAGTGCCCACTGGTCCATAATTGGCAGCCTAACTTCAAGGGTCCAGGATGCAGTAGAACTGATGATGAACTGATAATTCAGTGCCCGGAGGTCCAAATTTGACACAAAAATGTTCACCTCTCAAATATTGAAATTGTTCAAAATCAATGTTTTGTATGTATTTTGAGTGGCATTTGAGGTGTGTATGTGACTTTCCTACCAGTATTTCTATGCCTGGGCACTAGAGGGTTATTACAGTGTATGAAAACCATGAAAACCAGTGCTTTCCTACCTGGAAAATGGCAGATAAAACTAACTGAACTTAACAAGAACTTAAGCTTGCTAGTCCCNTATTTCTATGCCTAGGCTCTAGAGGGTTATTACAGTGTATGAAAACCATGAAAACCAGTGCTTTCCTACCTGGAAAATGGCAGATAAAACTAACTGAACTTAACAAGAACTTAAGCTTGCTAGTCCCAGTCTGTTGTTTCAGTAAAGACAGGAATGTACAATGTATGTGCCAGGCAAATAAATTGGCAATGTCTGTAAAAATAAAGTCTTCTCTCCTATTTTTCAGTGTGCCAGAATGGAGCATACGGCCAGGGTTGTTCCAAGACCTGTAGCCAGTTTTGTATAATAGACATGGCCAGTAACACTTCCGTTTGCCACCATGTGACCGGAGCATGCTCTAGTGGATGTGTAGATGGCTATACAGGCCTGCACTGTACTGGTAAGGTGCTCGTAATTGAGAATGATTATCATTAAATTTGTCATGCTCTGTCTTTGCAGGCTGAACTGTGCAATCTTCATTTATTCATCTGTTGAGTTGCAACTTTATCTTGTCACTGTGTTTTTATAATTGCATAAGTAATATTTAGCAGTTTTGAGAAAACATGAAAAATGTAATTATGGTAAAGACAAAATCTGTCTTTAATTTTCATTCTGGTAATGTTTATCAAACAAACACTAGAGTGAAGTTTATCTTTGTTTAAAGGAAAACAGCGAACGTAATAGGCTGTAGATTGCACAGGCCATTTTAGATATAACACTTTTGACCTAAGCCGAAATGCTTAACTTTGGCCAAAAATGTCTTATGGACAATAGACTTAGACAACTTGTTCATCTTTTTTATGGAGTACCATCTCTAAGATAACGAAGTGGAACTTGACTTCCGGACATTTAGTTTATTAACGTTTCTGTATATTTTCCCTGTTCTTTCTCTTCAGAATACTGTTGGCCCACGTTTTACGGTAAAAACTGTATGGAAAACTGTAGCAGTGACTGCCTGAATCTACAGTGTCATCATATCACAGGACAGTGTGACAGCTGCCCACCGGACAGAGTTGGACATTTCTGTGAAAATGGTTTGTGTCTCTGCAACATCGTAATTGATTTCTGGGTCTTTTCCTTATTCATTTTTTCTTGCTTGGATCGTGCACTGACTGTGCTGTTTATTCGTACTTTATCCATGTTATTATTCTATGCTATGACTCCCTGCTTAATGTAGGAGTATTTTTCTGCCATTGTTCTGCAAGTCATTATTATTATGGTAGGATTTTTCTTGAATTGCCTGGACAGTTTCCCTCTTGTATCCGCTTTATGCTTTTCCTTCCCTCTTTCTTGTCACTGTCCCCGTCCCCAGAATGGGCTTTGGTTTCAGCCAACAAACAAAACCACCTTAGTCATTTGCTAATATTGCAACTTTTGTTAAGATGGTTGTTTTTGAATTTTGTGTTACTTATTTATTTATATATCAATTTTCCAGCAGAAATTCCAGTTTCATCTATTTATGCAGCTATTTTATGGACCCGAAATGCTATTGTGAATTTTTGATCTGAATGCTTACATGAAAAATTGAATGTTTGCTTTCTATTGCCTTGCATTGTTCAGACTGTCGGCCTGGCCTGTATGGTGTCAACTGTGTGAAGAACTGTAGCCATGCATGTAGAGATGATGGGAGCTGTCACTCACCAGATGGCGCATGTACCTGGGGCTGCAAAGACGGATTTACAGGCACTACCTGTGATGAAGGTGATGAATACAGCAATATATCTCATAATAATATGCTACTTATTCAAAGTAACTGAACATTGCTGTTATGGTCACATTCTCTACCATCATATGCCATCAGACATCCCCCCTCCNTTGGTATCACAAAGTGCACGATTTGCACGCAAACATGTCATAAGCGGCCGGACTATAGAGTACTGCTGTGTGGTTAGTAACAAACACAAAAGCCAAGATTTAATACAATGTTGTTAGAGTTAGGGTTATGTGAATAGTCTAAATGTTACAGCTGTGGAGATATGGAAAAATAGGATTTCTAGCGGTGATTGTGAGAGAGGCCAATGTCATGATATAGTTCCAAAACAACAAATTACCGTGCAGTTTAAATGTATAATATAGTATGACCTTACGAATTTGAACCCAAGTGACCACTTCATTGTTTTGAACATGCAGGGATGTTCTAGATCGTGAGTACATTTCAATGTAGAATATAAAGAGTAGGCAGATTTGTTTCAAGACGTGCATTTTCCGAGATCATGAGACCCCACTGTTAATAAGTATGATTTTGATTGCTTTCATTAAAGAATGCCCTCCAACTTCTTACGGTAACGAATGTATGGAAAACTGCAGCTTCAACTGTGTCAATCACCTGTGTCACCACGTGACTGGTCAGTGTGACGCCTGTCCACCAGACAAGACTGGATGGCTGTGTGAAATAGGTTTGTGTATTTAATTTTTGAAGGTAGCATGTCAGATAACAGACATAGAAATAGAATTGTCTTGCTGCCAGTCAAAATGTCCACATTCAAGGGACTGAGACATTAGGCTCTGGAGGTAAATACAGTCATGTGCTAACAGCTTTTTTTATTTCTTGCAGAAATCGAGATTAAAATCATTTTTAAACACAAAGGCATTGCTTTTATGGACAAATGGTCCGTAATTGTTGACATATTTTAGTTTTTGTGAAACATATTGGATGAATTGTATGGTATACATTGTTCATCAACACGATTATCTCATTTTTTTTCCATTGCATGGTGTGGATCTTGTCATTTCCCCCATCTATATAGCAAATACATTGTCATTGAAGTTACTCACAAAGTGCTGCCTGCTTCATTTTCAAGTTCACTTTTAATTCACCATCAGATCCAGGTTGATTTTATCTTCCATTATATTTTGCTTTCAGACTGTCTCGCTGGTCAGTACGGTGAAAATTGTGGCAAGAGCTGCAGTGAGTTTTGTGGGGGTGATGGCAGCTGTTATTCACCTGATGGTATCTGTTTCCACGGATGTCGTGCTGGATACACAGGCCCGGCTTGTGATGAAGGTAAAAGTGTCATAGAGTGACACATGCAGTGGACGCTAGTAATACAAACACTCTGCTGACTAAGTGTGAGCAGGCGGGAAGTGTGTTAGGATCACGTGTGAACACCAGGCTCGCACATGGAGGTTAGGGAACAATATTCAGGCAGTAGGTGTTTAAGAATTAAATTGCTGTAAAGTTAGCGTCCTTGTGGTATAGTGGTAGCACGTTCAGACTTGCAACCTGAAAGACACTGGGTTCGATTTCCGGTATTGGCACGAAATTTTCAGGTATAGATTTTCTCGGCCTGTCTTCTCAAAATTGATCTTTCACAGTAATTTGGTCAAATCCTTAGTGTCACACTTCCCTAGGTAGCATGTAACATCTGAAAAATTAACAGACTGGGCTCATATTCCTCTCCCTTACTAACAGAATATCTACCAGAATATGCCTTGCCACCCTGTTACACAATCTTTTGTGTGTTATCAGAGGGTTTGTACTATCCAGTGTGATTTTTAAAGGGAAGGAAACAGTTGAGGCTGTGGAATGGGAGTGTGCTAAGCAGTGCATTGTCAAAACAATGGTTTCTACTAACAGAGATATTTTTTGTTGTGTCAGTGAGATAAAGTTGAGATGGGTTCAGCTCCTTGCACTTCTTGTGGTGCTTTGATTGGTTGCAAGTTATTAGAGACCTATTAAATCCAGCAAAATCTCTTAAGACATCTTGACGTTGGCGTTTGTTATTACTTTTTGATACTCTTGTGGTTGACACGCCATATGGAAGCATAAGGGGATGATGTGGTGAGGTATCAAGTAAATAATATGTGTTCTTTGCTAGAACTTCCCTCCCACACTTTGAGAGTTGTACATACACCAAAACAATTGCCTTATAATTAGGAGTATCAGTTTCCTCCAACCTTTGAGATGTAATGCAAATTGTAAAATGTCCTGTGTTAGAATACTATCTTTCTGTATGTCTTAGATCCTCAGCAAGAGAATCAAAATGTTTGTAGTGATTAGAACAGATGTCTCAAACCACACCTATTAAATCACTGACTAATGTATTGCTAGTCTGAAACACTACTGTGATGTCTTTTCTTTTGTGTCTTATCATCCTGAGCACTGTATTTTAGTGCTAAAGTGTTAATACTTGGTTTATTTCTCAATGAAAGCGACTTTCATGATGCTTGGGACTTTCTTGAGATCTACAATCAAAATGATTCTTTCTTTGTTGTATGCTCTAATTAGGCAACTCTGAAAACTGTTGTTAACACGTTATCTCCATGTCTCAGAGTGCCCAGACGGACAATACGGCCCAGAGTGTTCTGGAAACTGCAGTCAGTTCTGTGATGTAGAACTGTCCAATGGCACGAGAGTTTGTCATCATGTGACTGGGGCATGCTCACTGGGTTGTGTAGATGGCTATGAAGGCTTGGCATGCATTAGTAAGTCTCTCTGACATTTAACGTGTGATTAGCCTTTCCAGTTTTCTTCCACCCTCCTGCTATCTTTTCTCCTGTCTTTCTCTTTGTCTCTGTCACTGAGACTGTTAAATAGGGAGTCTAAAAATAAGTCTAGTTGCCATGCCGCCTCTGAAAATAAGATACAGTCGACTCCGCTTAATCGCCCTCCGCTTAATCGCCTATTCCGCTTAATCGCCTCGTTTCCCAGGGAACCGAATTTTTTCTATATAAAAGTCACTGGATAATCGCCTCTCACTCCGGATAATCGACCACTCTTCAGCGCNCAATGAAAGCGACTTTCATGATGCTTGGGACTTTCTTGAGATCTACAATCAAAATGAGTCTTTCTTTGTTGTATGCTCTAATTAGGCAACTCTGAAAACTGTTGTTAACACGTTATCTCCATGTCTCAGAGTGCCCAGACGGACAATACGGCCCAGAGTGTTCTGGAAACTGCAGTCAGTTCTGTGATGTAGAACTGTCCAATGGCACGAGAGTTTGTCATCATGTGACTGGGGCATGCTCACTGGGTTGTGTAGATGGCTATGAAGGCTTGGCATGCATTAGTAAGTCTCTCTGACATTTAACGTGTGATTAGCCTTTCCAGTTTTCTTCCACCCTCCTGCTATCTTTTCTCCTGTCTTTCTCTTTGTCTCTGTCACTGAGTCTAAAAATAAGTCTAGTTGCCATGCCGCCTCTGAAAATAAGATATATAGTGGCAAAATTAGAACAGAGGGTTTTCTAAAGATCATTGGCTAAAACGGCATTGCTTGTATTATAGAGATGACCTAAGGTTTGTCTCATCTAGGCTGATAACAAACGAGATCCTGTGGACCTAGATATTGATGGGGAGTTTAACGACCTCATCCAAAACAATAGGTTAAACTAAATGTGTCGCCAATTTGTCAGAGGAGACAAGGAAAGAAAAACAAATGGATGAAATAACTGTTTACTTGCTCAGAATACTTGAGTACATCAAGAGACATAGGCAGACGTTACTCTAATTTTCAGCATGCCGGATTTGTTTGGGGGGTGTGGGGGAGAGGGGTGAAAATCAATGTCACCGGGTCATAGAGTGATCTCACCTATTACTGAGCTAGTGTTTTTAGGAAAGTGTACCAGTGTGAAGCTTATGCCCGTTGATCTGGTCTTATTTTCTTTCATTTCGCCTCCAAACAGAATGTCAGCCAACATTTTACGGCAAAGACTGCATGGCAGATTGTAGCATCCACTGTTTGAATCAACTCTGCCACCACGTCACTGGGGAATGTGAGAGCTGCCAACCTGACAGAATCGGAGCTCTCTGTGAAAATGGTTTGTTGTTTCCTACTGTTGTGCATCTGAAAGTTGAACAATTAGTTGCAAATAAATAAATGTTGTTTCTGTTATTACTGGATCCATAGGACAATTCGACAGGAGAAAAAGATGTGAATTATTCTGTGAAAGGGCTCGTTTATACTCTTTTGGGTGACAGAAAGAAGTTAGTGTTGAAGAAAATGTTGTATTTTTTTCAATGAGAGTGCCTTTAAAAAAAAATGTATTGTTGTTCTTATTCTAACTCCTCTTGCGATTTACAAGCCATCAGCTACCTTCAAAAAACTGCCCTGTGTCTTAACTTCACGTCCGTCTCATAGCATGTCATCATTTCAGTAATCCAGCTTTGAACTTCTGTTTCACCCATGTTCCCAGAGTGTCCGCCTGGTCAGTATGGTGAGAATTGTATGAAAAGATGTCAGAAAACATGTGGAGGCGATGGGAGCTGTCAGTCACCAGATGGTGTGTGTTCCCAAGGCTGCAAGGACGGATATACGGGCCCAGACTGTCTTCAAGGTAAAACCTGTACCCATTTATGGGCAGAGAGAATGGAGGTCAGATGAACGTTCCTTTTTAAAAGGCAAGCTCCAGTTTCTGATGGAATGATTGTCAAGAAACTAAGAGACTTTCCTCATAACATCAAGGCTGCTGTTTGACACAATAAATATTGACCAATCAGCATGTGTAAGGATGTTTCCAAAGTGATATTACATTTGTGCCCTCACAAGTCAGCGCCTGTAGTGAGATCTTATGTTTGGCAACATGGGAAAACCCGTTGGATCTCGCAATGGGTAATTTTGAGCTATGGCCTTGAAAAGTCAGTCTTCGATTTTCTGTGCGAAATTAAGATTTCTGCAGAATCAGATTAAGTTCATTAATTTCTCTTTCATTTCATGTAAATTTTATTAATGAAAATGATGTTTAAATGTTGTGTTTTAGTGTTTTAATGCAGCACCCTTCGCTTAAAGGTGTTTACAAATTCGTCCATAACTTTGGAACTAATAAAGATATTGACTTCAAATAAAAAAATAAAATGCAAAATGTTCAGAAATAAATGAAAATTGATATTCTATCAGTACTGCAAGTTTCATATCTGGAAAGATGTGAAGTTTTTTCCCATGCACTCACACATATATGTTGGTGGAACTTGGAAAATTTTCATAAGTAGCAGACTCAGGCTTCTTGTTCTGAGATCTCGAAAGGCTGATTAAAAACAGACGTTTTGGTCCCGAGTGATGAACCCAGTAGTGTTTGAAAGTTAAACATTGATCCGGAAGCATTATAACTTCTCTATGATATGATATGTGATTCAAGTCTGCATTTTCTAAATTCGCTATTCACAAAGAAGAAAACAAATCATGAATAGTGATTTTAGAGCATTAAAAAATGATTATCTGTGCGACCACAAAAGTTTAGAATGTGTAGCCCTCGTTTGTTTCTACCATAATTGTGATACTTCAAAACGATCATGTTTCCTGATGGAATTTGTGAGACACTGTGAGTCTCTTACTAATATTTTTTTCTGATCAGATGATCATGTTTTGCCTATGCCTTTCTTAGTATAGCAGTTACAAAAATAACCCCAGTTGGTTATTGAAGACACTAAAATGAGCAGACTGTTCGTTTGACACACTCACTGACCCATTCAAGATTATTTAGGTATATTAATGTTAGGTGGCACTTTGGTTTCTCCACAAGCTGATCACCATTATAAAACAATAGAAACACCCAAAGTTTACATTTATTTGTAGGATGAAATCATCTTAGATATTATTTTGTTGACCCTTTGCATCTTCTCCTCCATTGCAGAGTGTCAGTCATCATATTACGGTAGAAATTGTTTCATGAACTGCAGCATCAACTGTCTACATCAGCTGTGTCACCATGTCACGGGTGAATGTGATGGTTGCCCACCGGACAGAATGGGAGTTTTTTGTGAAAATCGTATGTTTCGATATCGCTGTTTACACCATTTTGTTTTTATTACTGTATTACTACTACCTACCCATCTATCTGTAGTTTGGCCGATCGTGAGATGACCTTGCAATCAGTGTCCACCTACCCCCTCTGTTCTTTCACTCTCGCAGGACGTTCTTTCACTCTCTCAGGACGTCGCTCAGCTTCATGCCTGTCCTCCCCAAGATGTTCCCCCTTCCCTATCTCTTTCTGTGTCTGTCTCTTTCTGCCTCTTTGCACCGTGCCTGGCAGCAGGGATGTACAAGGATGGCTGCTTTTACTACAGTCCTCTGCCTGGAGATATCAGGCCCTACAATAAAGAGAGAAGGAAGATAGCGTGAGGAGATTAGATTACCCAAAAGTAGTAGATTCACAGAAAATGAGTGCACATCTCATGCGCTGGTAAAATCAGGAAGAGAGAGGCTCTTGATAAGATTCAAATTGAGGGAGGGGGAGTTGGTGAGTTTGGGTTAGATGTTAACATTCCTGTCCAGTGCAGTTGTGGCTAATCTGTAGTAGAGGTGAGGCTTAAACGCCCTTAGGTCACCAACAATGAGAGTCTTTCAAACATCCTGAACAATTCCCAAGGCAAAAAGCATGCCTTAGCAGAATTCGCAAAGGGGATTTTTTGCACCAAAGAGAGGGCACTCTACCTCTAAGCCACTCTACTGGAGAAATGGAGGGGGTGGGGGGGGGGAGAAAGAGAGAGAGAGAGAGAAAGAGAGAGAGAAAGAGAGAGAGAGAGAAAGAGAGAGAGAGAGAAAGAGAGAGTTCTTCCCTTATTAAACTATGTGACATGTTAACGATTGCACTTCAGCTAAGAATACATTACTGAAGTTGAGTCTTCTTAATAACACTACTGTCTCCCCTTCCTGTTGGCTTTCAGCATGTCCTGCTGGCTTCTACGGTGACAACTGCACACAGAGATGTAGCGGAACCTGCGGGGGTGATGGGAGCTGCCACTCACCAGGTGGTGCTTGTTCTCATGGCTGTGTTGATGGCTACACAAACCGAACTTGTGATGAGGGTATGATGGCTCTACGGTGGAAATTTCTTCTCAAATTCTGGACTGCGATGTTTGTACAGGTTACAGACCTGTAATGGGATTGGACCCTTTTTTCCTCTATGGGCTATATTAACATTTTGAGCTGTCCTCTGAACCCAAAGTTTTAGCTTTCACTCAGACCCATACCAGATTGAAGCTCATTATTTGGCCCAAATTTTAAGACTTACCCAACCCTAGCAAGCACATTGAAATTTTTGAGCTTGGTTGGTATTTGTAAACAGAGCCTACATTTTTCACTGGTCAATGCCAAACCCCTTCTCTTCCGCCCGAACACACCCTTGACCTGGCAGTTCCAGCCCAGGGCTAAATAGTGCCAGGCAAAATAAAGTAAAATGGACACAGTTTCCCATGATATCAAAATTTCTTCGCTGGAGCCCTTATTACTGGAAGCAGGGCATGCCAAAAGAGAGAAAAGGGGAGATGAAATATAACCCCTAAGTTGTACGACCCAAAAGTGAAAGCACAATTACAGGCCCGTAACCTACAGTATATCAGTTGGTTTGAGTTAAGAGTTACATTCCCTTTCCGACACAGAAATGGCTATATATCAGCCACGAGGCGTGAAGTTTCTTTTTTTTTTGACCGCCGACAGGAGATTGCATTTTTTAACCGCAAAAACTATTCATAACCCTACCTCTTGGGCACCGCGCTGATGTAGATATGTCAGATGATATTCACAATCTTGGTTATAATAACACCAATTCAATGTAACATTACCACACCGCATGTTGGCAAATACCTTTCATGTAAAGAAACACATTATTTCAATGCGGTCTTTTACTTATATAGCACTTGCAAAAAAAGTGTGGAGACTGCGGACGGGTAAAAATCAGTGAGTAAATAGAGAAAACAAATCCCGTCATAGAACTCAATAAAACAGTTTAATCAAATATATACTAAAAATCTTATACTACAAACCCCACTTGTTAATCAGTCATAGCATTTGTTAGATGACTAATGGAATCTGGGAGATCTGAGCTATGATGGTATGTTTCCATACCTTTGTTCCCTTTGTTTGACTGAAGGTAGTTGCTTTAGCATTGTTGACAACAGTCAGACTCTTAGGACTGAAAACTTGCATTACTGTAAGACAGAGGTAGACATGATAATAATTATAATAATTATAGTTACTAGATGTTGTTAAAAGTCATCGTATCATGTGTGGGTGCGGGAGAGAGAGAAAGAGAGAGAGAGAGAGAGAGAGAGAGAGAGAGAGAGAGGCCTAATATGGAGTTCGGTAAGAACAACAATAATACGTAATAATAATTACAACAACAAAAAATAGACAAAGCTTTATCAGAAAAGGAAAAGGACATGTTCATGAAAAGTCTAAGATCACGATGCTTTGATATAGTTTGAGACTAACCACCACCCAGAACTATCATTGCAACCTTCAGAGACGTTAATGATGAGTTTGACAAACGGGTCATAATCGGTGAATGCCAAAACGGATGATGTCCATGTTTTATATTCCTCTGTTTGTCTCTTTAGTTTTTTCCTTTCATATTTTTCCAGTGTGTCACAACGGACATTATGGAAGAGACTGCTCGAATGGCTGTAGTGAGTACTGTGAAGTGGATTTGTCCAATGACACAAGAGTTTGTGACCACGTGACTGGCGCATGTTTACTGGGTTGCGTTGATGGCTATGAAGGGGCAGCTTGCACTGGTGAGCTCACATTCTCGTTTTTATTGATGATATTTTACTGTGTTAGTTTTGAGAAGTGTCTCGGTAAAATTTCAGTGAATTCATCTCTACGTGTCATACTGTATATGTATATTCACTCACTTACAACTAACTGGCCTTCCTTCCCGCTTCTTCACATCATGTAAAAATACCAGGAACAGGGCAAAGAGAAAATTAAAAAGAAAATAAATTGGATCTTGAGACGCCAGAAATCTGAATCTTATCTCAGCAGCATAGTAATATAGTGAAGCTGACTGGAATAAGTTATGAGGGTGAGGGAGGAGGAAAGATTAAGACAGTACAGATGAAGAAAGACATAATTATTTAAAAAATAAGTTGCAAAATAGAACAGGTTTGGAAATTGATACTCTTCCCACAATACTTGTTAACAAGACAGAATTGCCGATTTTCCAAATGAGGACTTCGATCAACACGACAGAGCGGCCAGTGTTACAATGCATACAGATGGAACAGAGAGAGATAGAGATAGAGAGAGAGAGAGAGAGAGAGAGAGAGAGAGAGAGAGAGAGAGAGTGAGAGAGAAAGATATAAAGAGAGAGAGAGAGATGCGTTTGCCATGAATAAAGCCATTGAAGTTTAGTTTTCATCACTGTAATTCACCGTGCTTGGAATATGAATTCACGTGTGCAACTGAGACTGATATCCTCCTGAATATTCCTGATGAAATTTGATCGAATATTTGCTGTTTTCAATATCTGTAGATGTTATGTTACCTCGTACCGGCAGCAGTCATTACTGAGCACTACCAGCTTGACGACTACACAGTCAGAAAAAACGGAGCGAAAGAGAGAGATATGTAGCAATGTCGTTTATGGGTACCGGGTCATTCCACGAAGACTGTCTAGTCTTTTTTTATTTTTTATTATTATCAGAAAGCAAGTTTCATTTGGTGGAGTGTTGGCCACCATTCAGTTAGATCTGCGTGGATATTTGTGTCAGTAGAGACACGTCTATCTGAGAATGCAGTAACATCACGTCACATCACTCAATGGAGCTCCAGAGGGACTGAGTATCTGGCAGGATAGTTCCCATGAAAAAACCCATAGTTTTCTATTCTTATTATTAATATGTCCGTCACTTTGCTCATTCCCGGGCTTGGAAACGAACATTTTTTGTCTTGTTATTAGCAAAGTGTCAACCAAAGCATTACGGGAAAGACTGCAAGGAGAACTGTAGTGTCATCTGTCAGAAGGAGCTGTGTCACCATGTCACTGGAGAATGTTATGACTGCCCGTCTGGAAAAGATGGACCGGACTGTGGAAATGGTACAGGTACATTGTATAATTTTTCTTTCTTTCTCTCATAATTCAAGGGACAGCAAGTATCTCCTAGTGGCTGAAGTGGAGGGGGCCACTTTAGTCTTGCGGTGACCCTACAACAAAACATCTGCTACGGGATAGGATTCTCAATTAATGTAGTTACGTCTAAATACCAAAACATACAATTATCACAGAGGTTTTATTACTATCTTTGCTTGCCTTTGGCTATGTGTTCTGTCTTTTTCTTCATCTGCTTTTCTTTCGTCCCATCACCTTGATCCTCTTCTTTCTGCCCCACTCTTTCATTTTCTGCCTTTTCTTTTTCACCCTGAAGTTGTTGTGGTAATATAGGAGTGCACCCGTTTGTTTTGCCTGTCTTGTTTTCGAGGTCACAATATTAATATTTTGGAAAGCCCGTCTGATATAATCATGGGTCTTTCTCAAAGTGCGCATGAGTAAATGGGAGGGACAAAGATAGAGAAGAGAAGGCAAACAGGAGATTCTCGGACAAAATCTAAGGATCTACACCCTCTCTCTCTCTCTCCCTCTCTTTCTCTCTCTCCCTCTCTCTCTCTCCCCCCCTCTTTCTCTCTTTCTCTCTCTCTCTCAGTCTCTGTCTGTCTGTCTGTCTCTCTTCTCTCTCTCTCTCTCTTTCTCTCTCTCTCTCATTCTCTCTCTCTCTCTCTCTCTCCTAACCTCACAGGTAATCCTAATCCTAGCCTTAACTTTAATCCAGTGAGTTCCAGTATTTTATCAAATAGACATAGTATGCCACTTGCAAACTGCGATAAACACATGCAGTGAAGAAATACCCATAGATTGTTTTGTTTAAGTTTAAGGGTGTCTTCATGGTGAAAACGTTCTTATTAGGACATCATATCGTCATATCAAGGATCATTATTATTGCTGTCATAATATACTCGAACACGTCGTTTGCAATGGAAACATTTACACAAATCTAATGCTGTTTCGGAAAAGCAGTTTTCAAAATGAGTTCTCTGGATATCACAAACATAAAATTAACACGATTTAATTTTGGGCAATTCAATTTACTTCAGTTTATTTGGGGACAGCCTCTTGATAGCAGGGTCATAGCCAGGCTTGTTGTAACGAGTAAAAAGTAACGCCGCTACGAGTACTCGTTACAGTTCTCGAGTAACAATTACTTGCTCGTTACACGCTTCATCTTAAGTAACGAAAAAATACTTGTCACCGAATTTTTGTTTAACAATTACAAAATTACTCTTTACTTTTTTCGTTACTTTTGTGTGTGTTTGTGTGTGTGTCACGCGCTTGCTTGACGGCCCGAATTGGATTTTGGGGGAGAACAAAAAAATCAAAGCAAGCCGATGTCGGGCTCAAGCTCTTTCGTCTGTCCACGTGTACCTGTGCGAAACTAAACGGTCATGAAGATCGTGGTATCCACGTACCGGTACCACTGATCCTCCGTTGTTCGCTGTGTATACATCTTCACGTCATAATTATGTAAATACTCGAGATTTGCGCAACCGGCGATCATTTTTCAGCTATGTTTTTGCTTGAAATTGAGATGAAAAGGAGCTAGTGGTGGAGTGTAGTAATCTGGCCCTGACCCGCAAGGAGGAAGTTGATGGGGGAAGGGGTGAGGTGGACAGACGTAGGATACTAGGATCAGGCCTCACCCAGTCAGGCGACCCAGTCGCGGGCGGGAGGGGGGTGCAGGGGGAAAGGGAAGAAGGGAAGAAGGGGGGACAGGTGCTATCGTGTCGGGCTGCCCGCGGTATAAGGGAGGTAGGGGTGAGAGGGGCGACCTCACCTGCATTTAGTCGGGAGGAGGCGGGGCAGGACTGAGTAAGATGGCTGTTGAATTTGAACACAGACACCAGACCGCAAAATGTTTTAAGTTTTTAATCAATCATAGGTAAGGATTAAAGAACACTAATGTAACCGTTACATGCAAGCCACAATACGCCGGTGTCAGGCTTTATCTCTTCGTTTTACAAATACAGCTTACTTATTAAGAGGAAACGGTCGGCCGGTTGCAAACGCACCTGGTCTGCACTCATTACAGAGTGTCATCACCCCCACTGCGTCATAAGCGAATCCGCCATCCAGTGTCGTGGTTCTCTCTTACTGTCACCAATCCCGTCAAGCTAAGTGTTAAAGTGTACAGATGTAAATCTTTAGCTTTATTAAAATGAACTACAGTATTGAAGACTTCATATAGTATCTAGTAGCTATATTCTTTTCACTCAAACAAGTACAAGTGGAAATTCCAGAAATATTTCCCCTCCCCACGGGCCTCGAATTCAGTTTCGGATCCATAGAATCCTAGCTCTGGAATTGAATCCGGATTCAAAGCTTATAAGATCGAATCTGCCAACCCTTAAAAATCAACCTTTCAGAAAACTAGGCACCATGTCAGACAGTGTTTGTATTTAAAAGAGATTTGTACAAATAACTGCGTGCTCACCTCCCTTTTTCTTCCTATTATAAAAAAAATTCAGCAACAGAAGTTTTTTAACGTCTTAAGGGGAAAAAATTGCCAAAATCAAACAAAACATTGAAGAATAACACTATTCATTTACAGGGTCTCAAGAAGAAAAAACCGTAGGTGCCGATGACCAGAAGGACCACTTAACGGTCGAAGGGAAGCAACCAGTGAAAAAAAAATCGTGAGCTAGTTCACTCAGGAATTGTCTCCCATCCGTTTCGGTCTATAATTTTCACGATTATGTCCATTCGACCATAAATTTTGCAACACTTCATCTACTCTCTCCCTCTCTCCCCCTCTCTCTCTCTGAGACGGACAGACAGACAGACAGATAAACACACACACACACACACTTAATCTCTCTCCCTCTCTATTTTTCTCTCTTTCTGTGACTCTCTCTCTCTCATTCTCTCTGTTTTTCTTTCTTTTTCTCTCCCTCGTTCTCTCCTTCATCACTCTCGTTCTTGTTCACTCTCTCTCTCTCTCTCCTTCTCTCTCTCTCTCTCTCTTTAATATACACAAACACACACACACTTGCACACACTTATTCACTATTTCTCTCATTTCTTTCTCTGGTAATAGTGGTGGTGGTGGTGGTGGTGGTGGTGGTGTTGATGCTGCTGCAGCTGCTGATGATGATATAAAAGTACAGTAATGATATTCTCAAAAAAAAAACAGCAACGTTGAACACACAAATAGTCACAAAAAAAAAATCCAAATAAGACAGGACCAGACAATAATGGAAAGGTGAAATGATAATTGAAAGCTAGTGCATCCATGATTTGTCTCCTATTAAATATGACTTTCTATTTTCACGATTGTGTCCCTTCCACTATAAATTTTGCACAAATTCATTCCCCCCTCCCCCCTTTCTATCTCTTTCTCTTTCTCTCAGTCTTTCTGTCTCTCTATCTCTGTGTCTGTCTGTCTCTCTCTCTCTCTCTATCTCTCCAATTTTTAAGATTATGTCCTTAAGATCACAAGGAATTCCATTGTTGCCAGATTATAGGTAATAGGAACTGACTTCTCAACCACCTTATTTATGCTTGTGTCTGCGTGGGCCTGCATGCATGTGTATGGGCGTGTGTGCCCATGTCCGTTTGTGTGTGTGTGTGTGTGTGTGTCTCTGTACGTGTGCATGAGTGTGCGCATGAGCGTGTGCGTGCATGTGTGCGTGTGCGCGCGTGCGAGTGTGTGCGTGTGTGCTCGCGTATGCGTCTGTGCAAGTATGCCTGCTTATGTGCTCGCGTGTGTGATTATGTGTGCACCTTTTTTGAAAGTATTTTTTTCATGCTCTTGTTCATTACCTTATATGTATCCACGAGGTCAGCAGTGACGTTGTTAAAGGATGTAAAGGTGATACTGTCGCTAGTCTTGTTGCTGCTGATACACTGTGTTTATGTGTATGTGTATGTGTGTGTGTGTATCTGTAGGTTTGTGGATCTGTGGGTCTGTGTCTATGTCTGTGTTCGCATGCTCGTCCGTTTTCTGTATTTAGGATATTGTTAATAATAATGGTTATGATGATGATGTGTTGGTCGTTCTTAGAGCTAGAAAAAGAGACTGGAGAAAAAGAATGAGAGAAAGAGAGAGGAAAAATAGGAATAAAGTGTTGCTAGATTGGTGTAAAAAAAAAAACGTCGTAAAAAATGAAGGTAGTAATAAATGGGAGACAAATCACGGATGCTCTAATTCACGATTGTCATTTCACTGATTGTTTCCCTTCGACTGTTTGCTGCACCTATCCTAACTTGTGTGGAACGTTTTTCGGATTGTCCCCACAGACACCACCAATGTATCGTCATTACTAGTTCCCTCTGAGAGTATCACCACCACTACATTAGCAATGGCAACATCAGCAATGGCAACAGCAGCAGAGACAACACCAGCAACAGTATCATCATCACCACAACCACCATCACTACCTTCGATCACTACTACCATCACCACTACCACCACCATCACCACCATTACCACCATAACACCTTCTGCCGTTAAAATGAAGAACCTAGTATCTACCATTTTCATGTTTTGCTACAAATGACGATGAACTGTTTCTTTTAAAAACTGTTGATAGAATAGTCGCATCGTTACCAATTTTACTTAGACACCTTTAAAAATGAGGTATCGATGCCAAACTAAGATTATCAGACCCAAAATTTTCCAATGATTTTAACGATATAACAATGTCCATTTGACCCAGATACGTAGATACTAGGTTCTTCATTTTAACGGCAGTATTGTTAGGGCAACCAACACATCATCATCATCATTATAACCTTTATCATTAACACCATCCTTAATACAGAAAACTGACGCGCACGCAAGAGCACACGCACTCACACACAAACACGTATGCACGTACGCAAAGGTACACACATTCGCGCGCTCACATATAAAATACGCACACGTGTGCACACGCACATACGTGCAGATGCCCACACATGCACATGTACGCTCGCACGCAAGCGCCGGCGCGCAGACACACACAATATTCGTAGTTGAGCTTTACCCCATTATCCATGACTTGTATGAAACGAAATTCCGTGTGATCTTAGGAACATTATCAAGAGAATGAGAGTGGGAGTGAAAGACACAAAAACAGAAAGAGACAGACAGGCAGACAGAGAGGGAAGAATGAATTGGTGTAAAATTTGTGGTCAAAAGAACATATTCATAATCGTTAAAAATGATGGTCGTAATAAATGGGAGACAAATCATGGATCGTGAAGTAGCTATGGTTATTTTATTGGTTGCTTCCCGTTGACCCTAGCTGCTCCTGTTTTGCTTATAGCTTTTTTATTTCTTATTCCATTTTCCTATTGACTGTCATCAGTTATCAGTAGCAGCACCTTCACCACCACCACCATCCCCCACCACTACCACCACCATTATCATCACTGCAACTACCACCACTATAATTGTGTTAACCCAAAATCGACAACCAATACATCACCTTCCTAACCTTTATATACACTATCCTGCATAGGATTTCTCTCTCTCTTTCTCTCCGTGAAAAATTAAGGTCATGATATATGGGAGACAAATCATGGATGCACTAGTTCACGATTGTCATTTCATCAGTTGTTTCCCTTCGATCGTTAGCCGCTCCTGTCTTGCTTCTAAAATTATGTGCAACTACAGACATGGCACCATGCAAAAGAGTATATGTATATTTAAGTTGTTCGTTAAAGAGAATAAGAATGTCATTACTAGATCTAGCTTGCCCGAGTTTTCATCTACTTTGAAGAACTATACACGCATTCCTGCAAGCAAAAATTCAAATCAGTTTTGAGTGACTGCTCTCACCCCCTATTCCATCAGATAATCTGATCTCAAAGAAGTAGACGGATACTATTCTTAAAAACTCACAGAGAGCGATACAGGCGATCTTTTTTGCCATCAGCCATTCGCCTTAGCAGTGTTTTTTTTAATGTGGTATGCTTGTACGTAAAGCGTGATGTGCAGGGGTGGGTATAGGTGCAGGGATGTGTGTGTGTATGAGTGAACATTATTAATCTGTTTGTATTTTTCATTGTATTGTTATAAATGCTGTGAAAACGAATTTCCAAATCTGGATAATAAAGGTTTATCTTATCTTATCTTATCTTATCTTATCTTATCTTATCTTATCTTAGTAGTACACTGTGTGCTAAAATCTGTCACAGTGCCATCCTTATAAATCACACTTTTTATTTTGTCTTGCAGAGAAGTTTGTGTTGACGGAGGTGATCATTGGTGTGTGTGCAGGCATCAGTTTCCTAGTTGTCATCGTTATCGCTGTAATCCTGGCCATCTGCTGCTGGCGTAAGCGACAGACCCCCAGTGACCCACAGCCCATGCGGTTCGACCATGTCCATGTTCCCATGCAGGAGAACCAATATGGGCCTTTTCCCGACAAAGGTGTGGATGTCATGAATTTTGTTGCGCTCACTTCCAAGAATACTACTTTTCAGGATGTACAAATTCACAGGATGTACAAATTCAGAACGCATTTTTCACTGTTTCATCAGTTACTAGCATATCGTTCATTCTATATTTGCGCATAGCCTAAGTCCGGCTCTGAGGCTTTGAGAAATTTAACGCTCTCAACTTGTTGCTCAAAGCAAAATAGTGACGCAGATGTGATTTAGCTTGTACAATTGGTATATAGTAACGAATCAAACCTCAAGACTTGTTTTACTAGGGGAAAAATGATAATTTTAATTGAAAAACCATAGTAATATTTATAAACAAATCAGATTATCCAAACAAAAAAAAAACTTTGGCGAATGTGGAATAAATGTGACGATATGTGACTCAAACTGGGCATTGATGACATGTAAATACGATTTTGCCATATATGAAAGTTAAAAATATTTTACTTTGAGTATTTGAAACAGCTATTAAGCATTTTCACATTGAATTCGTTTTGGATGAAGTAATATTCCTATTAGTTCGGTATATTTCACATGACTGAACTTTAATAATTGTCTTATGTAATACCTTAACTTCAAAGTATCCATGTAACTTTTCGTTATCTATGGCATATACCTACGTCCTAAGCATTTGGTTCGAACAGCCCTTGGACGTATAAGTATGTCCCGGAAGTAGCATTCTCGTGTCGTATTCGACGTACCCCCACACCTTATTCAGAGGCACAGTATAGCTGTATATCGTGCTGAGGTGCCGTAAAACTCTAACGGAAACATACTTAGCTATAGACTAATGAGCTCATAGTAATTTGGTGATATCAGCACTTGACAAAACATGACAAAGACCCGAGTAAATGGTAAATTGGATATCATTCATCTTGACAATCATTGTGCCGGCCTTTGAGTTTTAGCTTGTACTTACACCTTGTTGTTGATCTCACAAAATTTTCCACAGAAAACCCTTATGACTTACCTAAGGAGGCTGACACAGATTTGGACACACAACCTCTCAAGTCAGCTTCCAATGACCAAGAGGAGATGGATGGATATGAGAATGGTGAATGTTGGAAAACGGCACCATAGAGATGTGAAGACAAATATTGTGATCAGAATTTATCAAAGAAGCAAAGGACAGTACTGTTGTTATTGTTGTTGTTTTTGTTGATATTGTTTTTGTTGATGCAGTTGTTACTACTGACTGATAATGAATTAGTATCATTCTTTCCCTGTGCCACTGACCAAATTTGAAGACAAGGTACATACGACGCTGAAGTCTTCCTCAGCTGATGTGAATAAGTTTGCCTAGGATTTGAAGTTCCCTTTAAAGATTTTCTAGAGTTAAGTTGTATGTGAAAGCAGGCCAGGCTACTCAGTGAACCACTGCCAAGGAATTTGTGGACAAGCATTTGTGGCTGTATTGAATACGAGACAGAAATAGAGCTAAATCCAGTACGCGTATAAACTTCAAAACTGATATCCTGGTGGGGACGACATCCTGCTCGTGGTATGGGTTGGTTGAAGTATTACCAAACTAAAGAGAAGAGAGCCAGCTTCTTTGGCCTGCATGCATCTATCGATCGAAGTTTTCAGGCCCGTGAAGGAGTCACCCCGCCTTGTCTGCACTGCCTTTCTCAGCACTGGTCCGCGAATAGTTAAATCTCCTCAGCGTTCAGAAATTGATGGACAGCTCAAATCGTTTACACATCATCTGGATGATGACCTGTGGCACCCCAAACGTTGAATTTTCATGAGCTTATACAATCACAGCACAGTTTTGGACACATTACTCATAATGTACTAGATCTGGTATACTAAACTGAAAAATTGGGTTGCAGCGTTTTTGGCATGATGATGATGTTTCTTCAGAATGGACATGTTCAGTTCTCAGAGACAGCCTAGTGACAGTTGAAACTTGAAGAGACCTGTCATTAAACAGGTTTATTACTAAACAAACATGATTCGTCCTGCAGTTTTGTGTTTTTCAAAAGCTGATTGCAGTTACCTTATTACATTAGCTGCAAAATGACTCCATCTTGAGTGATCAGTTGGAAAGTATGTTAAGAATCTTGGTGAACGCTAGGTTTATTCGTGGACGTTTGCGAATAAGAACTATGTCTAAACTGATATAAAGGTAGCATCCCTTTGTTGTGCTCAGTGGCGGATTTAAACACGATTACAAAGGGCACATGCTCTTATCTCATTGGAGAGAAAGATGAGAAAGAGAGTGCGAAAGAGTCAAAATATTATGTTTGTGTCTGTTACTAAATCTACGACTATGGTAGATTTTGCCCAAAACATGGCCGTATTATGAGGTGATAGGGGACGTCTTGCCTTTTTCGCCCTTCTGGCCCCGAAGACCGAAATCCATCCCTGGTTTTACTGGATGCATTCTTGACTTGTAGGTTGAGGGGCTTGCCTAAGGCCGATTTCTAGAGGTGGCAGGGCATTTACTAGTTACAGGCGCCTTTTGGCCTTTCTTATAAAACTTACAAATTTCACAGTGAATGTGAAAAGATCCCAAATGGAATTCCAGGTAGTTTGGAACAACTTAGTTATCTCCTGGGGCTCATCTTTCCACTGCCTTTGCATAATTATGTATATCAACAGTAATAAAATTCCTTATCAGTACTTGCATCTTAACATATTATGTATGATGTTGAAACAAAGAGGTTTAGGTGTGAGTAAAACATCTAACAATATGTTGTTTCCTTTATTTTCAATGTGAAGAATTAAGTGGCCTGTGCTAAGGGAGTTATCAGTCTGAGGTCCAGCTTTCATACTCCTGTCATAATCTTCTTACCTTCCTCTTGTCACACTTCTTGGAAACAGTTGGTCACCCACACAAGTTCTTAAGCTCCTCTCACCTGTAACTTTGTTGCTATCATCTTGATCATGTCATTGACAAGTGGCTGCCAGTGAAATTGTGTTGTGTAACAGTGAATATTACATTCATACCGGTGTAGCTCCCAATATAGCCGCCTCTCCAAGAATTCTCAGCGGATGCGAGATGCGATCCAAAAGTCCTCGGGCTGTGCCTAGAAAGCTCGCAGGCTTATTCTTGGGATTACAATCCTCCATCAGCTTTAATGGATGCCAGTGGGTGTAGCAGCTGTGCTGGAATTATTGTACTGACACACAGTTAGACTACTTCGAAGATGATAGAAGTATGTGATATCGATAGTCAGCCAACGATCATTTTAGGCGCAATCCGGGGACTTTTGGATTGCACCTCGTAAATGAGTGTTGTCATAATATATTTTCTTTCAGCAAAGGAGAATTATAAAATACCAAATAATCTAATTTTATCAGGATATTAACATGAAGCAGTTCTTGTATATATAACAAGTCTGTTAAGGATCTGATGTAAATTTGTGTTTTATACAGTTTATTTCAACAGTGGAAAACAGTGGCACATGGGCATTCAAAAACCTTTACAGTGCATTTTTGTAACACATAAACTTTTTTTTTTACCTTTATTTGTATCTCTCTCATTCATTCTCTTCTCCTCCTCGATCGCCACCAAATCCTCCACAAAATAAACAAGGTGCCAAGCGCAGGACTTGATAAGACAATTCAAAGTAGCCTGTGAAAGTGAAAACATCGCTGTGTCATGTGCATTTGCATACTACCATCTAAATCGGATCTCACCATTCAGGTGTGAATTCCTCACTCGCTTACTTACAATTTAAGAGTCAAACTTATAAGTACATGGCGTTTTTTCGTAACATTTTATCAAGAACCAAATATATTTTACCAACTTAGTATATTATCATATTATAATAAAGCTGCGGGGACCCTGTCTTCATAATAATCTATGCAGTTCACTACGATGCCATCTTATCCATGAAATATTACATGCCTTGTTTCAAAGATGGAAAGATACTGTAAAAAGTCATTCTTGAATGATTCTCATATATTTGTTTCGTAAAATGCCTTTGTTTGTAGACCAGTATATTGTTTTGAATTCATCAAAATGAAAGCTGGATCGTTGCTGCAATTCTGTGCCAATGCATGTATAGTACAATTTGACAGAGTTATAGCCCCTTTTTTTGTCATGTTCATGTGTTTGTCATAGAAATGCAATGGCAATCCCATCGAAAGAATGGGTGCTTTTAAAACTATATATATAAACAGCATAATTTGCCTGATCAGTAGTGTATGATCACTGTGCAATGAAAATGGCCTCATCCACTTTTCACACGTCTGAGAGACCCCGGGGAATATTTTTACGGCAAAGCAAAAAAAGAGTGTGAGTGTATCTTTGTAACTGCACATTTAACGGAAAAATACTGGCGCAGTTGAATTTTTTTTAATTTGTTGCATTTACTTGAAAATGGTCGAACTTAGGTCATTTACGAATAATAATGCCTATGTATAAAAACGTTTTAACTTTATGGCACATCTTTATTGTATAGTGGTAAGTTTCTACATAATTCCTACACAGACCCTTCCAGTACCGGTAACCACAATTCTGTGGTTTAACCAGGGTTAAAAATCGCTCCTGGCATAGATATTCAATACCACTTGATATTTACAGACGTCAGTGAGTTGATGATGAGCTCAACATGTTTAATTCACACTTTATTTTAATCTGATCAGCAAGAACATGACCATGGCCATAACCTGCTTCCACCAGTCTCAGTTAACAACAATTACATCAAATGTGAAACCTGGAGATAGACAGCGGCCATGTGTGTTACCAGGGACATAAGATTGATTATGAGAACGAGTTAATTGAGTCAGTTTTCGTAACTTAGAGGTAGCTCCAGCGAAGGTTCGGCCTACGAACTTGCGCCCAAATCTTACATCTCATTAAACAGCATAGACTTCACAAGTTAAACATGCAGTTAAACATGTGTGTCCCTGCGGTACTGTTACTGGCCGCTTTGAAACTGGTATTGGGTAAGATAAAAGCAGTATTGTTTAGAGTGATTTGAACATTCCATGTGAAGTGTTTTAGTTGTTATTGGTTATTCAATGTATTTCAGCTCTTTAACGTGATCTGTTTATACTAAAAAGTGATACAGTCCATATTTGAATTATTTTGTAAGTACGATGCTCATGTCATAATCTTTATTTGTAAAATCAAAACATAACAATTGACAAGCGTGTATCTAAGAGATAGAAATTGGCGTGTGTCTTGATATAAAAAAAAATCAACATGTGAGACCAATCTGTTGATTGGAGACATTTTGTGTCAGTCAGGGTTGATAATTTTAATCCATTAATACAGTCGCATTCTCTTACCAGTGTTATCTCCCCCTGTATGCCAATCCCTCCCCGAGCCCATTACACCTCACAATATTTTATTAATATGTTTTTGTGAAATACTGCACATTATTACTGCTGAAATCACTTGCCATATTTACATTTGCTTTTTTTTTCTAAATGTTTGTTTGAAACAATTTTTATTACTATGAAACAGTTTTTATTACTATGTACAATACACCACATCTCGCCTTAAACGTGTTTGCCTGTTAGGTGGTTTCCCCACCATCCTAAATGGTTTCCGCATTGCAAGCCTCAGTGTGACTGATGAAAAAGATGCTGATGACAACAGTGGCAGTGAGAACAGCGCTGCTAACTAAACAAGATTTGTTTCAAAACATTTATATGCATGGATGTTGAATCAGAGACAATTTGAACTTATTTCTCAAATTTTGATATTTTTGTCAAATATTTCATGCAATGCATAAAGTTGTGACTACCAGTAAGTCATGATTAATAAAGACAGCATGTTTTGCCGAAACCATTTCACTTTAAGTTTTTATTTTCAAGTTTTATGCCTTCAGTAAGATTAAGAGTTGCATATAATTGGTAGCAAAAAACAGATGCACACAATGTACCACTCTATCTTAGGAATGGCTTAATCGTGCAAATAATGTCAATGAAACAGATTAAATCTGACATATGAAACAGATGTAGCCAGAGGCATTAGTCCGCAGATTGCCTGCAAGAATATATTAAATCATAATTAGTTTGTTACAACAGTAGATCTAAAGATAAGAAAATCTACTTTCTTCTTTAGTGCTTTCCTACCTGGAAAATGGCAGACCTCTACCCCGCCCTCCTTCTCCTCAAGTCTGCTCTACTATGACAGAACTTTCAGCTGAATTTCTATTTTTCCCTTCCCTCATTGTCCAGGTGTGCTGACATGGCATTCTGGAAAGCTAAGTGGTGGCAAAACACCTGCACATTTTGGTGCCAAGGAGATGCTTGTAACGCTCTGGTCAAGCCTGAAGAATCGACTCTGCTCACATTCAACTGATAAGAATAGATCAGGTTTCACAGCAAAAGTCACTATGATCACCTCCTGACATTGTTTGCACTGATAGTGATACATTCTTAACTTTCAAGAAAGACTATACTTGAACATGTTTTTACGAAAATACATAATATGAAACTTACTGTACTATCAAATATCTTGTGAATCTCGGCATTTTCTTTTGTATGTTATAATGCTTATTTGGAAATGCAACCAAAGTTAATCTGAAACATTATGCCCTTATGAAGAAAACCAGCCACCACCCCATTTTTTTCTTTTGGATTAAAGTACAGTTTCTCTCACCTGCAGTCAACAAACCTCCTTTAAGCCGTGGCAACTTTTACCAGCTAGAGTTTCTTATTCAAATGTTCCTTCCAGAGTCCATACACGACATATATATACAGATACCACAACTATACAGACATCCTGAACACACATGTGCAGCAGCCCAACAAGATGAGTCCTTTTCAGCCTTATCAAAATCAATGAAACCTGTTAAAAGGCTTCATCGAGTCACATATCATGAAATTGAGTTACGAATATATTTTGAAAAGTTTGATCTATTTTTTATTTATATTTCAATCTAAGAAATGTTGTACAAGATTGGGAAAAGGCCTTGAATTCAGAAATGAATTAAGTTACCGTGAATAATTTTGACAAAAATTCTTGATGGCTTATGTCACATAATCAAATTTCATGGGTATGATCTGAATATTTTCTAATGAATTCACTGCACTTAGGCTGAATTTTTTCACAATGTCATTTTCTCATGGAGATATGACCAGTATGTCTGAAAAAAGGGTAATTCAAATTTCATTCATATATCACACTGGTTGCCAGGCAGTTTTGGCCTAAATCTAAGGTGAAACATTAGGAGTAATTTTCTCACAACTGTGGATGTGTCATTTCCTGCCAACCTTTTTCATGATACTATTATCTCAATGCTACCAAAATGTGAGGTGTGCCTCATTTTGTTGAGCGGCTACACACATAATGAATACTGTGTGAAGATTTCTTGTTTTGAGTTTGAAGTGAAAATTTATTATAATTTGAGCAAAGCGAAGTGCAAATAAGTAAGATTAATGCTGCATACCAAAATAGTGATTGCTGAAGAAATATGGGTACATGATGACAAATAATTTCACCAAATTCATAAGTACCTTTCAATACAACAAATACTGCACAGTTGAAGAGTGTCTTTCCAAAACTTGGAGGACTTTGAATTACAATGAATTATTGCAAAGGTTACTGCTCTTTGCAGAAACACTTTTATTTATTTCACATCACAATTCTTCAGGGAATCCAGGTTTTAAGCTCAGTTCTGTTTGGAATGACATAGTAAAGAAATGTATCTCTCAATACATTAGCCATCAATATTCAACATAACTGCACTTCCTGAATTTCGGAAAAAGCTTTTTCATTGTATGGAACATCATATTCAAGGATACGTCTTTAATCCTCTAATCTAATAGGCAGAGAAAGAATATCACATATCGTCAGTCTCTGTATAGGACCAACTGTGATGTATAATCAGTCTGGCCGGTCCGGTCCGGTCCGGTAAGAAAACTGACAATATATAACATTTTTACATCAGAATTACATAAAAATGGTGTATCCACATAAAAAAACGAATAATAATCTTGCACCACAAGGAATGAGTATTTATCATCTAAATGTAAACAATGGCATCACACAAAGCCAGGTTCATGGGCAGAACATCAAATCACACTACAACAGACATGTAAACAGCATCACCATACATCTGAATCTGGGAAGTGTACATGAAAATTACCTCCATTATTCTTTCCACTATTGCTGTTAACAAAAGCCTCTTACTTTAGGATGTGGAACAGTTTGTATTACTGCATTAAAAAAAGAGAGAAAGGCATGAGTGGAGTATATTTCCAATATGCACAGACACACACAAAATGTTCATCTCATTAAATGTTTACAGGAATGACTTACAAGTAACTTGCGCTGTCACTGAAACGGGGTGAATCAAAGATTCTGCTTTTGATCTATAATAATTGTGCCATTCTGACTTATATTATAAGGTTTCTTGCCTGAATCCTGAGAGGATTCAGGTGTTGTCCTATATTTGGGGCATCTAGACCAGTAAAATGACTGAAGTGACCCCCATGCCCACAAAACATTATTAATAATCATAGGCCTGACCACCCCAGGACTTTTCTTAACTCCCTGAGAAGGATTCAGTGCCAATGTCATTTATAGGTGCTGATTACTGGCATTCTGACACTATCTTCCACTGCCTATAGTCAGGTACTCATTTTACACAAAGGCAAGCTGAGAAAATGTGTATTAATACTTTCCCAAGGCACTTTCACCATGTCCAAGGCTGGGCAGTGAACCCCACCACCGCTGGATCTTGAGTCCAGCATCTTAACCATTTGACCACACTGTTCTTACATAATTCTATATCATAATTTAAGGAGTGAGCAGGGATCTTCCCAATCAGGAGAAAAGCTAACAACTTTCCAGTAGCGTCCGAATAGGGTTACCATCCGGGCACATTAAATCAAGCCAACAAATAACATCACCAAGACAGCCCATTTCACATCCTAGAAAATGCAACATTACTTCTTTTCAAAAGTATTTAATACAAACAGGATCAGAGGCATGCACTCTCAACACAGCTTGAAACTGTGATACCATGGCTGTAACAGATTGCATTTCTATCAAATTATCTACATATCAGTAGAGATTGTTACAAAATCAACAGCCTGACATAGAGAACTTGCAAGACTTTGACATTGCAAAGATCTGCTGAGTGACCCTTCCAGTTTAAAGCATCTCTTTATAATATAAAGCTTCACACTCAATCTTGCTTTCATTCCTCATATGCAAGTCCCCTGCCATGACACAGTTTCTTTAGGTTTCACACAATTATCACAGAAAAAGAAGACAGACTTTCTCTATGTATACCGGTGAACTAATAAAATACACAAGTCATATTACAAGTATGACAATATCTGACAAATGAACACAGGTATCATAGTGAAAAAGTAATCAAGCAAACCTGAAGTATCAAAATGCTTATATTGTAGACACAACGACTTTGTTTTGGGCTATTCCTCATTCTTTCCATCTCAGCACAAACTTCAGCAGTACTTAGGTCTCCTCAGGAAATGACACAGTTGGCACCCTCTGATTCTGACAACCTCGCCCACCTCCACCAATACTGTAGGCTACAGAATAGTATTTATAGTCATGCAATCAATATGACCAATGAATATTTGAAAATATCATACACATGTAAAAATGTAATACAATGGAGAACTTTTAGTATGGACAAGGTTATTACATAAACATGGATAGTGAGTACAGTATTCTTTGCTCCGAATTTTGCCAGTCTTAAGAATATAATATTTATTTTTAGTAAGTGAGTGCGATGTGCACAAATGCTTAATAATTATGCTCTTTTTGACCCCTATCTCTTTAAAATGCCATTTACACTCAGTATGTTTGGTTTGCTGGGCTGTTAATAGGGACCAAATGAGCTGTCTTCAGGCCCATGTGTATCACACTGTCTTTTGTCAGTCTCCCCTTTCAGACACAGTGGCTTAGCAGTCTCTTTTCATTGACTCAAGCACAGATCAGCATGTGATTCTTACTGAGTTTTGTGCAAGTTACCACATGATCAGAGATACATGTACAAAACTACTGACACATTTTAGGGCCTTGTGAGTGTATTTAAGGGCTCTCACAACAGAAAGCTATCGGACATGCCAAAACTGTTGGTGAAAAATGTCCAATTTGACCAAGAGTTATCATGCTGCCAAACAATGAGACTCTGTCATCAGTTAGCTTCTCTACTGATTTCATTCTTTGGCCACACATTATATGTGCATTATCAGAGGGAAGAAAGGAGGATGGAGGGAGAGAGAGAGAGAGATGGGGAGAGAAACAGAGAGAAAGAGATGTGGAGAGACAGAAAGATGCTCGCATTGCTAGTGTAGACTGGTGGGAAGGTAGGGATGTACAGATGAAGCATGGCAACTTCTCCATGTGCCCAAGATCTCCAGTGGATGAAACAACACAGACTGAACAAAGTGCGTGTCATGGTGAGTTGAACAAAGAAGCTGGCTCTCTGTACTTGTCAGTTTGCTAATCCTTCAAACTTTATTCATATTCAAATAAAAAAGACGTTGCCCTCATTAAGGTCATCGGTTTTGAGATTTATCTGCTAACAACTCCTTCCTTCATCTCTTTCAGCACAGCAACAGACATTACTCCAGAAGTTCCAAGGCATCAGTTTAAACTGAACAGTTTCACTCCTGCCCACATTACTATTGTTTCTGCTATAATTCCAACATCTTAATCTTCGTATGAGTGCATACTATGGTTAATAAGTACTTCTGATAATGTTGAGTTAGTCTGAGGCTGTACTCATTATCCATGCTCCATTCTATACATCACTTTTAGAAACTCCACTTGTAACAGGTTATATAGATGGTAATGACACATTAAAATAAAGCTAATAAACTGTGCATAAAGTTACATACAAATACCATGAACATCATGCTAACTGGAGAAAAATACTTTGGTGCATTTTATCTTTAGTAAATATGTGAAAAGAGTGTGACACTGCAAAACAAAACAAATGTCTGATCTGTCAACCTTTCCATACTGGGCTTTTATCTTGGGCTAGCCAATATAGTGTTATCCAACTATAACAGCCACGGCTGCAACAGGAGCCTGGCTTTAACCATCCCTGTTTCAACAAATTCCTTAAGTGATTTAACTTAAAATGGGTTGTGGCTCATTTCATTAAAGAATACATATTACTGGTTATTTACTGCTTGAAACACGATCACTACATTCCACTCTTGTTGCCAGGTGCTCCAATTCCAACTCCAAAGCCACTTCACAGAAAGGAGCCAACTGTGGTGGTTGACAACTGGTTGAGGACAGTTCTAATCCTTCCAGCATTTGTACATTAACATAGAGTTGTTCTGATTTCCTAATGTTGTCACACTGCACTAACTCTTACTGTGGATGGATGCTCAGGGCAAGTTTTTCATCCTGATCCTTAACCTTACTTTTTAGAATACAGGGTCAAAAATGTAGCAGTCTAAATGTTTGTTACTCCATCCATAATTTCTTTGGAGTGAGCTATGATGCATAATGACAAAATGTACAACTGAGATACCAAGGAGTGGAGTGTGGAAGAGGTGATGAAGGCAAGCCAGTATTAATCCACCAATAATAAACATCAAATTTCCCACAGAGGAACATAGCACCTATGTATCATATAATTTTCCATTGAGAGTTTTTCTTTACCAGTGTACAGATGACTGAAAGACAAAGCCATGCTGCGATGACCATGTCGTTATAGAATTAAAAAAAAAAGCATACAGAATTGTAGACACAGCAAACTAAAATCTGGAACTGCTACATTTTCTTCCAAATTTACACATAATGTTTTCAATTTACAAGAAATTCTTGTCTCAAGAGTTTGCATAGACAGTAATATCTGTGACCTCAAGAGTTTGCATAGACATTAATATCTGCAGCCTCAAGAGTTTGCATAGACATTAATATCTGCATCATCATTGGCATCAAAAGCGCGGTTGGACATTTCCAGATGTGTGCTGTTCTTAGTTTCCACACCTCCGAAATTGCAGTAGACACTGTTGCCCTCATTGTACAGCATAAGTACTTGATAGAGACATCGATACTGGTCCTGTGGTTAAAAATGTACAAAGTGATCAAATATTGTAACTTGCTGCTTCATTATAAAACTTAATGAAGTCCACATGTGTAACCACAATTTGTAAACTACAACACAAATGGTGCAAGACACAGTAAGCAGGTTTGAATGAGCAAGAATTAAATGAAAGTATGTTCTTTTACTGGTTGGCTACATGCAGTGTATACACTGGATTGACAGGATTGATCCAGCAAATTAAATATTATAGGTAAAATTAAAGGGAGAACTGACATATGTATAAATCCAAGGCAATACATCTTAAGTCCACACGGAACTTTGAGTGAAACTTCAAAGCTTTAGATGTAATAGTGAAACAACTCTATATAGTGTACTTTAATAGGTTTCAATAGGAGACCATGTCATATTTTAGTATGATGTAAAATAACACAGCAAATTCAATCACCATGTTCTCAAATCTGTAGAAAATTACTCAGATGCAATATCATAGGTCAGGTTAAAATCTACAATTTGGCAAACAGGCTGATATTGAGAAGAAATTTTAGCTCACAATGTGGTTATAGCCAAAGGCCTACACATAGTCTATAGGTGTTTAACGCGCTTATAAATCCTGAGCTGGCGTTGCCTGTTGTTGATTTTTAAACATTTGGACAACCTCCCTGCAATAGTTTAAACTACTGTGCAGCTCCCACTCTCTGCAGAATCACAGAGTGCATAATTACATTTTGTGTGGCAGTTGGTATGCACTGCCTCTAACATTCCACCTATGGCATCGGTAGAAGCTTCATCCTTACCAATGTGGGAATGACCTGTGGTCTGATTGCCTTGATGGCACCAACAACCAGAGGGACAGTCAAACAGTGGTCATTATTCATTCTGTCCAACAGGAGGGACAGGACACATACCAGACCACTGTAGTCAGCACCATTCCTGGTAAAAGATAAACCACTTGACAATGACAGAGCATAACCATCTCAATGTATTGGTCTCGAAAAAATTCTATACACCCTCATAAATCCTGGTTAACTTCAGCTACTACAAGGGATAACATAAAGAAAAGTTTGATCCCAATATTTGAATCATGTCCATCATTATTGCTACCATCATGTAGCTGACTAGCTGACACTGCTGATCATATTTCTCTATATTATTCTGCAGTCCCCAGCTGTTGTCACTGCCATTTATTACATGATGCTCCATGTGGTGTGTTCTCAATATTCATCTAAACAACTATTTTGATGGTGTTTCACAGATGCTGTTTAAAAGGCCTTGCATTTCATATACAGTCGACTCCGCTTAATCGCCCTCCACTTAATTGCCTTTTCCGCTTAATCGCCTCGTTTCCCAGGGAACCAAATTTTTTCTATATAAAGATCACTGGATAATCGCCTCTCACTCCGGATAATCAACCACTCTTCAGCGCCTGTGAATTCAAAGATCAGCGGTTGAAGGATTACAGTTGACAAACAAATATGTAGACAGACGATTTAACTGTGCGACGGATGGCAGGCCGGTTGACTGAGTGACAGCTGCCATGCCGAAATAGGTATGATAAGCCTTTCCTCCCCACCTCCCCCTTCCCTTGTCCCCCTTCGTCCCACGCTACACATCACTGCCGTCGTCCATCCAATAATGCTAATGCGCCGAAAGCCCTAGAGTCCCCTTTCCCCACGCCTATCGTCTCAGTGAGGCGGAGAATGTAAACATCGTATTGGTGGATTTTGGCTAGATCAGAGAACGTGTCATGTGGATAAACAGTCAATCCCGACCGTGCCATCCTACTCCTTATTGTCTGTCGGGCTACTATGAAGTGGCCAATGAGAGAGATTGTGGAGATCAAACATTTTGTGCGCTACAATACTATCAAACTTGAGTCTGTCCTGAGTCTGGCGATGAGAAGGCGTCAATGCATGTGATCAAACAACGACATCAAAGAAATTTAACCCCATTACCAAAAATATGGCATAAATAACCTTCTCCGCTTAATCGTCCACTTTTTCCATGATCCCGAGGAAGGGCAATTAAGTGGAGTCGACTGTACCTCATTTGGGATACATTTATGTTTCACCGGCTTGTTTGTTTGTTGGCCAGAAATCTTTTGATTTTCTAGCATTAATCTTTGGAACCACATTTCTACCTTGTAGGATCAGTCAGGTATATGTGTGTATATATGAAAAGTATCATATCTCTGCACTCATTACATGGTTTATCAACCACCTATTCTCTGCTATAGGTTGACAATGTTCTTTCACCAATGTCAAAACTTGCGACTTCATGACAAATAATGTTAGCAATGCAACTGTTAACAAGACATCCCAAAATGCAAAGCCCATAATTAACGGACAGCTGTGCTGGTAAGAATTTTGACATGAAAAATAATGCACCAACCTGCACATGTATAATGTTTTGCCATGCTCTGTCCCACTGCATGACTTTGCTTTCTTCACAAAGGCCAGCAGACTCTCTGGATCAAGGCTGGCTTTTGTGCACTTCAAGTGAGTTAAGTGATACTCCTCTGTATGCTGAGGAATAACAGGTTTTTAGTGAAGTGTAGACAATATAGCACTAAAAATGAGACTGGAACTTTCTAAGATAAATTAATATTTTTTAGTCCAAGCTTAATTAGTTAGGTCAACATATATCATGACAAGACTTGAAATGTGTTCTGATGTTTACTTACTCTTATGCAATGAAGTCACAAGTAAATTCATCAATTCATATAACTTACTAGTGTTTTACTTACAATCATAGCATTAAAATGAGATGTCATGAATTTCTTTCTCAGGCTTACTCCTTCTAATATGAGTTATTACTGGTATTATACTGGTATTAAACCTAGCTTTATAAACTGACATAGACATCTATAATGATGTCAACAATGCTGAATGTTGTATTAGAAATGTTCACCTTTTTAGTGTCAGCTTCTTGTTTTGAAATTCATGAACATCACAAATATTTGATTATGAGCAATTAACTGTCTTTATACTCCTACAGTAATATATTTTCTATCTCTCCCAGAGTCATATATTGTTTGGCGTTCTTCACCATCTTCATGACTGTATAAATTCTACTATTACTTTAACTCTCCAGAAAGGTAGTCAAAAATGCAGCTCAGCTTTTAGTTAGCAAAAGGAAACATTCAAAACTTGTCTCTCAGGGAGAAGTAATTGCTTTCAACGCTCTGATACAGAGTAGCAATAATTTTCGATGACATTAACATTTTATTAATCAAAACTAGTCTAATCATTTTCATTAACTTACTAAGCAATTCTGTAACTTACTGTGGAGGATGTCGACAGTCGTGTTTTCCTCTTTTTGTGGAAGGTGACAGTCAAGTTTTGTTCTACCCACAAGCTGTCAGAGGTTGCAGGTTCTGTCATAATATCAAATGATCCACAATGCAATGGCTCTTGCTCACTTGAGGGTAGGTAGGTACCAATTGTCTGGTATAAATATGAAACAGGTACTTTATTTAATGGAAATATTAAATTCAGCATTTGTTTACAGATCTAATACAAGAACAAACAAAAATTCCTCACAGCTTTAGTAGTAGTTGCATTATCCTGTTTTCAATTTCCTTACTGCACATTAATCTTGGTTTCAAATAAACACTTTGTGAAACTACCTTTTAACAAAAGTATGTACATGTCTTGGAGCCAGACTAAAGCATTTGATTTACACCATCATACCCATATGTAAACACCACATGTCATAATTTGGTATTATCCTGGGCAGGAATTGTCTTTTACACCAACTGTCAACTAGCAATTTTTTATATGAGGGTTCCTAAAGGCTAAATGTGCATGACAGACTACGATAAAAAGGTTATGAGAATATATAATGAGAAATTTACCATATCATCAGAATCTGCTTCAAATGCAATGACTAGAGACACCTTGTACTGTGTGACCAATCGCCAAAAGTCTATGACTGTTGTAGACAGTGGCAACTGAGTAAGGATCTGGTGGTTCTGTTTGGTGAAACTCTGTTGGGGAGAGAGATATGAAATTGAGCTTAAGGCACATCATTCAATTTAGACTAAAATCTGCATCAAACTGAAACATGCTCTCTGGAACACCAAAGACAACTGAGGCTACAACAGCATTCATCCACATTCCACAGATATCACCAGGCAGTACTGAAATGAAAAGGTATTTATAATTAAAAAGGTATAATATGGCTACAATTGTGCGCAATCTTCATAAAATTCTATTCTCACTCAAACAAACAAACACAGGGTGAAAAACTGACTGTTTACCACTGAACTGCCATCATACTGTCATCTACAGATGTACATTAAGAAGTAACAAAACTGCAACATGCAGAGACAACGTTGAGACAGCGAAGATGAAACTTAGAGCATAAAGAATGCGATTAAAAAAAACCAAAACATTGGCATGCAGCACATCGAAAGTTACCCTGTCATATCTATGCTATGACTCAATATAAGAGGCAAGTGTTTCTGGTGATTCAGAGTCTGATATGCCTATTACAGGCTGCAAAAAATAAAAATAAAGTTTCCTTTCACACCCTCAAATCTGTAAAAAACACCTGCATGTTAAAAGGAAGCCACTGGCAGAAGTTTATGCAAATTAATTGATGCTGTAGATCAGAATATGGCCCAGCTAAAACTTGAGTCTACCGGATTGCTCACTGCTTCAAAGACAAAGGTGTCTATCCAGTATCACGTAATTGTGCTACTGAAAGATGACCCGTGACATTTATGACTTGGCAATACAACTTACAGGTGACAAATGATAATTTAACACTATCAAGCTAGTTTGCTAGTATAATGCTATATAGTCTCATATATTTACATAATAATGCATTCAAAACCAACAGTAGAGATCAGAATATACAGTAGTCCTTCAATATAAAGTATGCCTTAGTGAGAGAAAGTAAGCTCAATATATTCAGGTAAAACTGATATTGAGATCCTGCTAATAATGAAATCACAGAAGAATGAACTGGTGCATGGAGAATACAGACTTAATAACAAGGCATTCCTATTCAATGACTATTTAATATCTAATTCTTCTGTATAATTATAATCCTAACTAATTCCATAACTCTCTCCAAGTATTACCGGCAAGAGGACAGCGTTGATGTAATCGCCCATGTCCTTTGTCTCACATGACAGATAAGGTCTGTAAAATTCCTCTGTAAAAAAACAAAAGATCAATACAAATCCAATGGAAAATCCCTCCACATTCACACTATGAATGAGTTAAACCTGCAAGTACTTAATCATTTCTTTCAGAATATCAATATGTTATTAAATAAGAATAATGAATAGGAAAAACATGTTAACTCTTCCTATAAATTACTACTGGCAGATCTAGAGAGAGAAAACAAAGTGGTTTCCCATATTACTGACTTATCCCTGTGGAATGTTCCCAATGTTTTCAATGTCAGTCATTTCTAAACACTTTGACACTTGTTATGAAACTTTACAGATATCAGTGATAACTTAACCTGACCAACTTAAAATATTGAATGCTTGAATACAATGAACATGATGGGTTTCTTTGGCAATCAAAGAAAAGACCAGAACTGACTTTTGATGTACATGCTCATTTAAAAAAAATAAATATACATGTAAGTATTCATGTTTTTTAACATTCCTCATTCTCTCATTCTTCTTTTTTTCTTCCTCAAGTATTTACAGCATTAGTTATAAAAACACTTGGGGGGGNGGGGGGGGGGGGGTGGTCACAAGCACCTGGAGCTACTTTGTGAGAAGTAGAGGCATACCGCAAACAAAAAGAATGGCAGTCAAGGAACTAAGGAGCACATTAGCTAACTGAGGTATAAGTTACTGGACAGCTGAATGCATCATCTGTTTCTGTTACAATATACAGGGTTGTTAAAATTACTTATGAAAAGTACTTAACTACAAGCAGAATAGTTTCCAGATACAAGTAATTAATTACAGATAGATTACTTTTGGACAAAAAAAAGCGACTAATTACATATAGATTACTTAAAAAGTAATTAATAACTTTCAATTATTTTTCATTCACTTTTGTGATTTTGAACTGTTGGTTGTTTCTCAAGAGTTTGAAAGGAAGGAAATGGAAATTAAATGGAACTAAAAGGCAGATTCTGATTTATTCATGGTTGTTGTAAGTTTCATTAACTATATCTATTTGCTACATATTTGTTACTTAGAAAAAAAAGAATAAGCATGTCAAATAAAAATAACACGCCTACAGCCCTCACAACGTGGGGGAGGGGCTAAGAATCTGGGACACCTGAAGAAAGGAGGAGTAAAATGGTGTAAAGAGAAAAGAAGAGGAGAGAAAAAGAGAATAGGAGAGTGGGGAAAGAAAGAGAGAGAAAGAGGGAGAAGGAGGAACTATCTGTGTTGATACATGGATGACTCAGCATTACAAATAGCGTTAATCCAATGAGCGGATGAGCCCATTATTCTATGTAAAGTAAGGATTTTATTTGCATGCTAGTATATGAGAAGGTGACGCCTAATCCCAGGGAAGAGCCATGCGTTGTCAACAGAGTGGGCCATTTGATTCCCTCACAGTGGTGGGAAAAGCACAAATGGAAAGGGGAGGGATGGGACTTGCGTGAGGAGGTGCCGTTTCTTTCTTGTTTCCATCTCTTTGTCTCCCCCTCCGTAGTGTTTCACTCTCTTTCATATCCTGTAGCATTCTTGTGTACTAGAATGACCGAGTGTAATATACCAGTCTATGCACAATGTCCCAAGAGGGAGACCTCAAAATAGTTACTTTTCATTTTACCAAAGGCATTCCACGGGGGCCTAAGGAGCCAAGTCCCTCCCCCTCCCCCAGTTAGCATAATCCACCATGAAAATAAACAAATAATAATCTTGATTTAAACAAAATCACCTAATGTCAAATAGAACTGGCCTCAAATTGCTCATTTTGTTCATTTTTCTAAAAAAAAAAAAAAAAATTCCTGTGGAACTTTTCTCCGGATCCTCTGAATTTCAATTTCTCCTGTTCACTCCAGCAGGACATTTTGGCGTGCTTGCAAGCCTCCTCCATCCCCTCTCCTCTTCCAGATAACATTCCTTGATCTGCCCCTGGTACATCTATTCAATAGATAACATGCCTCTATTTTTATCCATGTACATAATCTCTGGGCTTTATTACAAAAATGGTTGTGCGCTACACAGTTTTACCAAATCATCGTGTATGCCCATGCAGAAAGAGCAAACCCATCGCAAAGGATGAACACTGCTATCTATAAGCCACAATAATAGGGAAATCAAAGATAGAAATGTTAATCTCCTCATGTTTTGCAACGATTGCATTGTTTGTGTAATCTTCATTTCAGTGTTACCATTCAGAAGCAGTATGTCCCAACATTTTGAGGAACAATTATTATAAGGTGATACAGATCCTTTAATGTCCAGACCTGAGACGGTATTGTTTCTACAACCTTGAGGTTGTGCACCGCTCTTTACCTTGACAAAGAACGTTGACCAGATGGCTAAGAACGATTGAGCAAACAAAGAAAGTTTGCGGGAGCTACAGAGCCAGAAACGCTTGATGGTGTAAAAGAAGAAAATAAAACCCTCTACTTTGAAAAGTAGCAGAAATTACAAGTACCCATTACCATTTTTCTGTAAATAATTAAAAAGACAGTACTTTGTCAAAAAAAAGTAATCAATTACTCTACTCGCTACAAAGGTTGCAAGTACTTGATGAGCAATTACAAGTACTCTGATTAACAGCCCTGACAATATAAAAATCATAGTGTGACAGGCATAAAAAAAAACCACTTATAGTCAAGCAACTCTTATAATGAGATATATAGTCAAATCTTGCTTCAATACAACCATCTAGCACAAAGTTCAATTTTTCTTCAGATATTCAGATATATAATGTCACAGAAACCCACTCACTTGGCAAAATATTGCTGAACCTGTTCTTGCTCTTGTTGGTAACTGTGCGGCTGTTTATGTACACACCTGACGCACTTCCTCCAGATCCCTCCTCATCATTACCATCCTCATTGTCAGCACATACATTGCATACAGCCTGAAGAATACATCAATGTAACCAAGAATCTCATAAATCTACATGCTTTTGCTGTTTGAAGATTACTTCATAAAGTCTCAACTCAGTCAAGACCTTTGTGATGTCCCTTCAGGCACAAATATAATAGTCCTCAAAATGCCTTTGGGGCTAAAATGTGACAGTCATCAATACCGACTTGACAGTCATATTCTGAGTTTGCAAGTAGCATATAAAAGCAATTTTTTTCATTTGTGAGGATCTTACAATACTGAGTTCAATGGAATTTAGTGTTAGATGATGTAAATAAAGGTACAAGGTGTCTCAGATATAGTGTTGGTGGACCAAGTTAATTTAAAAATTTTAGTGAACCACTGCATTGGAATTTCTGGAGCAACATCCCTTGCTGTGCTGACAAGAGATGGAAGAGGGAATTAGTAAGTATGTAGATTGCAAACTGATAGCCACAGGGAGGGTGACATTCTCTTTGCAAACTACTATTTGCAGTATTAGCAAACTGACAAGTGAAAGGAGCCAGCTCCTTTTTTCACCTCACCAATATCTGCACCTTATTCTGCTTGTGTGGGATGCTGACCCAGAGTTCTCAGGTATGTGGCGAAGTCACTCTGCCCCGTCTGTACTCCCTATCTTTCCACCAGTTTACATTAGGAAACCACCATGGACAATTTGTCATACAGACCAAGCATTAGGTGCTTTAAGCCGAGTATAATTATGTAAAGTTTTGCATCACTTTGTGGTGGTTTTAACAGTTCATTCATAAAATATGCATAATAATTTTAACATGTAATATTCTGTCTAGATCACTCCCTGGGAATTTCTGGAGTGGTGTCCCTTGCTGTATTGAATATGGGGCGAAAGCAGTAGTAAGCAAATAATCTTCAAAACCGATAGCCCCAATGTGAATATCATGTTATGGACTAGCAAACTGTACAGTTAAGAAAGCTAATTCCTTTTTTCACCTCACCAAGAATTGCACTTTGTTCGGCTTGAGTGGGATCACCTACCGGAGTTTTCGAGTATATGAAGAAACCCCACCTGATCTGCACTTCCATACCTTTTCCATCAGTTTACACGAGAATACAAAAAGTGTTTTTAAATTACAAGCAATGATCTATGAAGAAATAAACTTCAATCTCATCATAAATATGTTTAACAATTTTAACCTTAAATTCCTTTTCCATATTGGACTGTCCTGATTCAGATTTTGTTTCCAGTGCTTTCATCCTTTCTGCAATGTCATCAGACGTCACAGTTGTGCCTATACATGCCATAGCAACTCGAGCTGCTTCATGCAGGAAGATGTACTGCTCCTATTCAAAAAATAAAAAGTGGATAGAAATCAATCTCCCCAGGAAAAAAATGGTATGACTTGATGATCAGCTATCTGAATACCAGACACATGTCACCGACACCGAATACTAAATCAGTTGCAACAATTTATGTCTGTCTTGATACATATACAAACTCTATGTGACACAGTTTTGTTTCATGAATGTTTGTGCCACAGATTCATCCAAACAATGATCTCCTACTGTCTAAGAAATAGGCATCACTCCCTAATCCTGCTCTTATTCATTTCCATAACACCATCCATAGCTACAGTTGTCAATAAAAGCTCCGAGCTACCTCCCTTTTCAGTAGACTATCACTGTAATCAGTGTCTTAGATCAACCACTGCCATCATCAGCATCACAGTATTTAAATAGTTACAAACAAAACCACGCTATTAACAGTATTAATTGATTCATATCATTAACATTATTGGCAGAGTGGAATCTAGGTTTTCTACTTTTTTGCTGTGTAGATAAGTGACCCAAAATCCACTCATTTTTCTAATAGCTATGAAAATGAAATTTCCAACACAAACAAAATGGTTCTTGAGAAAACCTTACAGCTGTCTGAATCATGTAGACACGATCTTGTCTCAATTTCCACAAGATGCTGTAGAAATCCATGTAGCCAGTGTCCTCAGCTTCTCTCATCACCTTACGCAGTGCTATGAATGTTCCTGTTCTTCCAACCCCAGCGCTGAAATACAAGTTCCATTTAACCATGTAAAAAGCTGACCTACCCATGTAGCCCTGCTTTAAAATCAAACTTGCAAAACCAGCAGAGGCTGAGGGCAAACATTTTTCTGTACAGTCCCCCAAACTGTTTTTCTCATTTTCAATGAAACTAATCTAATGGAGATTTATATTTGACAAAAAGCAAATGATCTGAGAACAAAATAATAATAACAATGCTACAAAGGAATGCCAAGTAAAAATATCCTAATTGCAAGTGACACCATTCTCAACAAACTGGTAATACGATGACATTTTGAAAATGTCATGCATGATATCTATATTTGGGCCAGCTGGCATTTCACAACTTTATAATTAAGAGTGCAGAACAAGATGGCATGTCTGCCACATTTTAGTTGGTTATGACAAGCCCACAAGTAGGTTATAAAAAGTTCTCAGACAGCCCATTGTACAAAGGAAGAAGTAAACTGGTATATATACCTGCAATGGACAACTATTGGCTTGTCAGTTGGGTAAGAAGCCACTCTTTGTTCAAAGTCCACAAGACCCCATGGGGTTGTGGGAACACCTTTGTCTGGCCATGTTGTAAAGTGGAATTGAGTCAAACTGTGGGATGCATCACCAACCTGGTAATGAAAGTAATGCAGATCAGTAGATATCAAAACCAACCAAGAAGCATCACTACCATGCTGACCAATGCTTTTGTTATTAGTCATCAACTTTTCCTATAGCAAACTGTGCATTCTGTTCTTTTCTGTCCTTATTGTACTCTCCAAAATAACTTACAACCCCATAGTGTTTCCTTTTAAAATCAAATACATCTCAGCCAGCTTACAGAAATTAATAATAATATTAAAGTGCATATATATATGTACAACACTTCACCCTCGGAGGGCTCAAGATGCTCTACAGCCTTTGCATACATACTCAGCAGCTAATGCATACTTCCACAAACACACATGCTTACACCCACAGCACATGCACACGAACACACACACACTCACATTCACTCAAACATACACACACAGCACCTCTATGTGAGTGCACCCAAAGAGCAAGAGCCTCAAAGTCGGAGGGGAAGCCTGGATTTCAGCCTCAGATACCAAGGGCAGTATACAGAGACTGTGCTCCCAGGCTTTAAGCGATGACACCAACTCAAAGAGATACACAGACTTACAAACATACACTACAGCCACACATATTATCAAATAAAATAAAAATTACGGTCTGACAACCATTAGAGCAGAGTAGTCTAGTGCCAGAATTGAAAAAGTGAGGATCCGTTAGGCAAATGTGGTGAAAAGCACCAAAACCCGATAGCCTCCATAAATCAATAGTGCGTAAAACGAATATGGTGTTTACCAGGACAGATTCTCCCGATTAACACAGTTATTGCCCTTGATTAACAGTTTTTAGTAAAAACATAAAAAAATGAGGTAAGGGCAGATAAATAATTTTCCGTTATTAACGTTCAAATTTAAAATAAGATAGATCTTCTCAGATCAAAGAAGGTAAGTTATACGGGATTTTAAAGTTTAAAAAATCCTATATTTCTTTGTAAAGTTTCAAATTTTTGGCTCCAATTTTCTCGGAAACAGTAGAAACACCACCTATGTTGTTCAAATTAACACCGCTACTTAAAGTACCAGGCAATTTGAAAAATTTTGCCATTAACAGTGCATTTAAATATTGAAGTTACATTTGGATCAAAGGAATGTTGCTAACATAAATAATGTAAAAGTTATCACCCTTTGTTCTAGAGATAGTGTATGCATACAGCATTACGGAATGAGCGCTTACCAATTCATATGGCATGTAGACATTACTGATGAAGTTTTGCTCTCAAGATTAGTACGAAAAACTGTGTGTCATGACTTTCTTCAATATACGTGGATCTATGATTATATGATCTTACAATATTTGTCAGTTCAACATATTTCTTTGCAGAATTAAGCGTACATGTTTACATCAATATGTAGACAGAAAGACATGTTGTCGGCAACAGGATCAAAGATCTGTCTTAGAATTCAGTTACTGTCACAGTTCGAGCAAGTCAGATGTCCTCGTCTGCATCTGCAAGCTGTGGTGCACTTCAATGAAGCTCTTAAACAGCGGCATATATTTGATTTGTACTTCGTCGTGCAACCACATGTGACAATGTAAATTCAAGAGTCAGGCACAGCAGCAAGGGACATCAGTATGGGTTTCAGTGTGTTGTGTTGGATCTCCCATCCCATTTCCTGCAGTTCAGGTAAAGAAGGTCTTGAAAGATTGGCATGTCTCCAAATAAGGGTCTGGTAATGTGCTCTTTGAATATGAAATGTCAACGCGTCACTTGTTTTCATCCAAAGTGCATCAGAGTCCATTCTGGCATGTGAGCCACAAGGAGCACTAAGAAGTTCGTGTCTTTGGCAGCGACAACAACTGACTTGCAGGCAATGTAAGACGATTCTTGTATCAGCCTCATCATGGTTTGCTTCCAACATTGTGGTATCTATTGTGGGATCGGAGGACTTTACAGTACATTCGTCACTGAAACCTCCAGAAACAACAATCATTTTGTCCCTGGGAAAATGTTTCATTATTCCTTCTGACAGAAACCGCGCCAGATCACTTTTGTTTACAGGTGAAGCCAAGAAACTTGACCAGATGTCTTGCAATGGTACATGTCTGTCCTCTATAACTATACCGATAGGTTTCAGCCCTTTGCACCTCTTGTTGCGGGTTCCACCTTTGATGGACAGAGAATAATATCTGTCAAATGTGACATTATTCCTGTCAAAGTGTCGCCCAGATCGTATCACAGGTTTTGTAGTTCGAGGGGTTTTCCGAAAGCAATAACGAGTGTTTGACCGTCAATCACTAAACAAGAGGGCGCCTCAAGAGTGACACTTGACGAACAAGTAGAGATTTGTTTCCTGACCTCAGCTCTCCATTCATCTCCGATAGTGCAAGTGGTACTGGCATCAATTCATGCTTTTAAAACTTCTCCGAGATCAACTGGCCTCCCAGCTTCATAACTGATGATCAAACATTACAATATATCACAGTCTGCTTTTAGCTTCATCAGACGCCCCTCTCCGAGTTCTTTCGCATTTAAGAGGGACTATGAACTTCTTCTATAGCTACATCCTTTGTAGCGATGTTGTAGAGATGTCCCTTGAGCTGTTCCTTGTTCTCTTTAAGTTACTGAATGGCTCCATGAAACTGATTGAGCTTGCATTGTCTGGAGGTGACAGTGATTTTATGAACACTGATGTAATGAAGACTTTCATGATAACTTCGTTTCCTGGCTTCCTGAGCAGCGCAAAGGCAGTGATATGTTCAAGAGTGCTAAACAACATTGCAAAGTGGTTGTGCTATATAAAAAAAAAATTACCAATTTTATTGATTTATTATTATTTTTTGCATAAGCAGTCGGCATGAGTTTAGCATTTTTGAAATTAATTGTCAAAACAAATAAAATGGATTGATGAAAATTGACCATAATGATAGCACACTGCTAGAATAGGGAGAAATTAATGGCCATTCCAAGAATAGCGATTTTCATCTAGTTATATTTTATACAATGCTTCAACTTCAGCGAGCAGATCTTCAATTCTCCCTAATACAAAACAAATGCAAAGCACAACATAAGGCTCTCAAATCAAGGGGCATAACCATGATTAGAGTCATCTCATGGATCTTGTCATTTGTCAAAAACTTGCTTGTCTTTTGACGAAACTATTGATACCATTACCAATCAGATGTGTTCCAAACATAGGAAAGGCGGCAACTCCAATAATGATATGGTCCATAGTTACGTGTTTTGAGAAAATGACATCCAAATTTCATTAAATTACAAAAGAATATTGTAAAAATATTGTGCCTAAATTGCGATTGTTAGACACCTTACTGTCCTTTCCAATAAATTCTTGTAATATTGGACAGCAGATTGTGTTTGAATGAACACTGTGTATAAATCTGAAATGTCAGGTATTTTGAGGTTTGTGACACCTATTATAGGGGCAAATCACTCATTGTGTACAACCCAATTAATCTGCTAATATATAAAATCCCTCTTATTTGGGGCCCTGCCAGCCAGTGTTAGGGTGTAGAAATGTGTAAAATGACCTGTGATCTAAATAAAGCATCCAATTTTAAAGTTCCAGGTACAATTTTGAGCCTTCTATTTAAAATAATAAAATGTGTAGACCTATGTATTCACACGCGGTCAAAACCAGCCAAATGAAAAATTGGGGACCAAATTAATCAGAATTTGAGGTGAGCTTTTGTGAAAAAGTTTGGGCATTGACCTCCTTTTTTCTTCCCGTTAAAAGTTCGGACAAAAGAAGTACTTTAACCTCCATGGAAGAAATTTCCCCAAATCACAGCGGTATATTTAGAATAGCACAAAATGTTAATAGGGCCAAAAGAAGAAAAAACAATAGGTGTCAAAGACCTTGAGAGAACCCTAAATCAAGGGCGATAACTCTGTTAATCGGAAAAAGCCAATTTGGTAAACACCATTTTTTTATATACCATAATCGACTTATGCATGCTGGTTGGTTTACCAGCTTTTCACCACATTTGCCTAACGCCTCCTTTATATGCATCATTTTGAGATTTGGGCCCAGACTAGAGGTGCTGATAAAACCATTACTTAAAAACAAATATGTTTTCAACTGAGCAATAAATTCTGGAAGTGAATTCCAGGTGAAAGGCCTATTTGAATCACTTCCCTACGTTAGGATGGCAAATTTCATCTCAGTATCACCTTCATGAGTTGCAGCCTCCTGATGGTATAGTCAGCAAACACCTGAGTGGCTGCCAGCCTCACCTTGATCTCATCAAATTCTACCTCATTTTCCTCTGGCCAGTAGCACTCACACTTGTGCTGGAGGAGCAGGTGGAAAGATAAAGCAATAACTCATCTACTTCTCACAATGCCCTCTTAGGTTAAAAACGTGATGAATACCTATATTCTTCAGGAGCTTGCCAAAGCCTTGCACCAAGCAAATCATGTAACAAAGAGTTTACAATAATATTGTACCACTAGTATATTCCTGTTCCATAAATGTGATACCAAGAAGAAAGGCATGGTCTTCTATTTGAAGTTATTAAAGGAGAGAAATGTGAACCCAATCTGATATTTTTTTTAGCTATTACCCATTATCTTGGGAAGTGTGTCAGTAAGGATTTTACCAAATTATTGTGAAAGATCAATTTGTGAGGAAAGACAAAAAGATCCAGCACTATAAAATTTCCTCTTCCTACCAGGGATTGAAACCAGGGTCTCTCAGCTTACAAGTCTGAATGTGCTACTACTACACTACTGGGACAATAACTTCACAGTGATTTAAACGTTAAATACCTACTGTCTGAATATTGTTTCCTAACTTCCGCATATAAGCCTATATTACAATTGACCCTGGCGCATTTCCCAAGTGCCAACAAATGGATTTGATAATATTTTAGTCAAGTTCCCCAAAGATCATAAAATTAACTCATTATACTTAAGCATCAGATATTGCTCTGCGTTAAATATAATTTACATGCACAGGTGGATTGAAGAATTGACAATCTGTGGAGCCAGTATGAACTAGTTATCCAACTTGTGGGGTATAAGAATGAATAATATGTAGGTTACAGCACACAGAATAGAAAATAAATTGATGATATATTCAGGCAATCTTTGATAGATCATACTTTGGAGTTTGCAGCATGGTAATAAAGTGAATACAAAGGTACAGGTAACCAAAATTAGACATTCACCTTTCCCTCTTCGACTAAATTGGTCAGCATAACCACCTTGTCCACTTTGTGTTCCCACAGCAAGCGCACAAAATCATCTAGGATAACCTTGTTGGGACCTGTAAAAAGTTTCAATCAAGAGCTTCCATGAAAAGAGTGTACATATACGAAGTGTGATCCAATGTTTTCCACTGACCACAGTATATCCAAAAACTGAAAAAAATTGCCTTGTTAGACACATTTAGGATCATGTGGAATATAGTATATCTATCAACATAGGAATTCCATAACTCACCTTGGGATGCAATATATTTCTCTTCATCCTTGTAACCCTGTAATACATAAGAGACATAAGTTTGTGTTGGCTGAGGCTGATATCATATCATAAAACACTTCATTAGGTATAGAGCAAATTCTTGTTACTCTGGCAATCCCAATATGAGAATAACATGCCATTATTTAGAATGTGGTTTTGTTTGGAAGTCCTTCACACTTTTTGATTTTTTTTTAATATCTATGTAGCAGCACCAATGCAATTCAAATTACAAATAACGACTGTTATTCATCATGGACAGGTGAATCCTCTATGGGAAACATGGAATTGCTGCTGAAAAATGCTATAAAACACTGACAAATGGCCAAAGCAGATGAATATATATTCACATCTCCATTAATGTGCTCTGCAGTTAATTGTGAACCCATTTGTGTATAAATGTGCCCACAGAAAAGTCCTTCTTCAGTCCCTTTAGCCAAGACTATAATTCAACAAAAAGAAAAAAAAAATAATACATCCTGTGCCTCCAATCCGAACATGCACTATCAGATAGATTTTCATGATATGCTCAGAAGTTATTTAGCAATAAATACTGAAAATAGTACTAGTGTACTACTATTACACTATTTTTTCCCAGAGGTGCTCAGTAACGTACTCACAATCATCTTCCCCCCCCCCCCCCCCC
>JAWQUT010000496.1:85624-101701 GCA_033807755.1 Ellobium chinense
AAAGACTGATGGACAGAAAGACCAAGAGACTGTTGAGTAAAATAATTAGGAAATTGCGGAAAGTAAACACCAAAGTGCTCACACAAGGTGACTTACATGCAACAATGTTCTTGTATCGATTTTTATGCTTGTTTTCAGGACTCAGCCCTATGGCTTGTGGAGCCTGGCAGGTGACTGGGATTTTCTGAGGAAAGATTAAACCAGAAGTAATGAGAAGATGAGCAGAATGAGATCCAAGCTCAAACAGGAAGGAGATGGTGATCAGGGAGAATGGTGACAAATGAAGTTAATGACTGCCGTATCAAGAGATCTGGTAATTAATACTATTAACTGTAGAATCGAAACAAAGAAAGAGATTTTGGTATATCAGACCAGAAGATTTTGTCAAAGCTCTATGTTCTTCATAGCAAAGCTTCTAAAATCATATTCAGCACACTGAAAGATAGATAAGTAAGAGGGCAACAGCATGAGTCAAAAGTTAAAACTCTTACTGCAAACTGCTGTTCAAAGTACTCCTTGGTGTGAGACAGCATGAAGTTGGTCAGGTCATCCACAGCAATGGAAGTCTTGTATGGTCCGGGTGCAGTGTTATAATAGTCATTATCAGCAGAGTCACCAGCAGGAGTAGGGTCAAATCCATTGGGATCTTTTGATGCCTTCCGATCTGAGAAGTTCAGGACTAGCTCATTGAAACAGTAAGGACAAAGATATTCTGATATTAGAAAAAAAAACGCTTTTCTTGCTCTCTTGAATTATTGTATTGATATTTCCTCAAGACAATTTTATCACCTTATTTTCAATTGGGAGTTTGCGGATAGGAGATACATGCATTTGTGATTTAACTTTCTTAACCATTCTGACAGTTATAAGCCAATCATTTCAGAGTGTACATTTTGCACAGAGATGTGCAAGTAAGTGGAAAGAAGATAATTAAAAACCTTGACAGGTTTCAGAATACAGTAAAACCTGTGATGTAGGGACACGCAAAGGAAAAGGGAAATAGGAAATGTGGTCCTACATGACAGGTGGCTTCATTGCAGGTAGGACACTTATAGGTGTTTTTGTGATTGGGTACTCTATGCATATTGAAACAAACACTGTCTCTTACATCGGATACCTTAAAATAGTATCACAAACTGTCAGGGCCATATCATAAGGCAAATATGTTGGTACAACTACAAACTGCATGTACAGCCAGACATCTGAAGACTTTTTCGCCATTCAACTTACAGCACCTTGGAAACCATTTACATCTTTTATTTGGCCTTCAGCATAATGATCTCTGTTTACCCCTAAGTGTTTGTATAAGAAATCAAAACAGCTCTTGAAAATAGAAATAACAAGAGCAATAAGCTTGCAGCTGAGGCATGTCTGTCTTCCTCACAACAGTCACAAGCTTATGCCTTATCAGTGTGGATTAAAAAGCCTCGAACTTAGGAGAAAGCCTGACTTCTGTCATCAGGTTATATAATTATATCTTGCCTCTCTTTTCCCCTTCCCCATTTTACCATGACTGTTCCTAATCACGAACAGTCACACAACAGTTATAACACTGTCTACTTATTAAAAAATAAAAAGTGGTCCCTCTTCCTGCCTGATTAGAGAATAATAATACTAATAATATGAAACACTGTATAGGCTACCCCCACCTCAACCCAGCCTTTTTTTTTCTGCCAGGCGTGAACAGTGAGTACTACTCACCTCGTAATGCTGATTAGCCTAGGTGTGTTCAGGCAAGAGAAAAAGAGCACAATGTCAAAATAAAAAACCCATGTGGGTAGCTTACTGATCTCTCCTCAAATTATTTTCCCGACAGGTCATTGATTGTTTGCACTTGCTCTCAATGTCCTTTCAAAGTCCTGTCTGGCCCACTCCGTGGAGATCAGCTGTTAGGCCCACCATTCACTTTACTGCAGTTTATTGCTAGTCATGATAGTTTTATTTTCTTGATTTTCTTTTCTTTGTTTCTAAAATTAGATTAATGTTATTTGTGCGTTGTTGGTGTTTTTTTGTGAATGGACCATTTTTATCATAGACTCCGGCTTGTCAATGCAGAAATGGGCTGTCTGGTGTCCACTGTACTATAGTGCGTTCACAAATTAATGAGCTTGATTTTTCCTCCAATATCTTCTCTCCTAATAAGTGGATTGTTTTGAAATTGTGCATGGCTTCTTACACCAGTTTGCCTTAACAGGAAACAATTTTTGTCCCCATTTCCTGCGTTTGTAGTAACAAGTTTTCATAAATTTTAGTAAAAAAGTCTCATTCACTGCCTGGTCAAACATTTAGTAGCTTTACAGTAACGTGATGTAAAAGGAATATGCCAAATCATTGTTTTTTTATAGGCTGGTTATTTACATCATCATTCTCAATAAAGATTAAAACCAACAACGTAAGAGGACATTCAATAACCTAAGATCAGAAACTCAAAGTATTTACTTACTATACATATGGGTGTGAATGATTCTCACTTAAGATTTTTGTTCAGTCAACCTCTCATCGACTTGGATAAAACACTGCACCCTTGCTAAAGACACTGCTATTGTAAAAAAAGAACTTGGCAAAATCAAAGTTCCTCCCACTGCCATCATTATCAGGTGGAAAGAAGAATGTTAGAATCGGAAGATTTTGGTGAACGTGCTAGTGGTTTGCTATACTTATGTATTTGCCTCTTTCTTTAGTAAACATTATCACCGTTGATTCTTGCCACATCCTCCTCCGACACACAGCTGCTGATAAAATGTTCCACTAACAAATTTTAAAAAATTTAGATGACTGCAATCCTTTTGCTCAGTTCTCACATCCGGTCATAGCAACAGATATCACATTTCTAGCAAGTCTAGTAGGTGCACACACTTCCCCACCATGACTTGCGTGCAGCAACCAAAAACACACCCCTTGTGTTGTTTATGTACCACTTGATAGGTTCTTTTTGTGCAGTCTTGTTGTTTTCAAAGGCAATGCATCACAGCGTTGATGCTTTTGAACACAGTTTGATGACAAATGGTTCTGACTTCCGCACTCCTTGATAAATCTTTTCCGTTTTTACCCTATTTTTCTTCTGCTCGTTACTTTGCATTCCTTTGTGACCTTTAAGTGAATGCTTCTAAAGAGGTTCTTGAATATTAGTTTTGTGATCATTGCATTTAAGCAGTTTCCACCTATAGGTTTTCTTAAATGTTTACATTTTCAAGCTTCATACTGTAAAACTATGCATGTTTGAGGAGCTTATGTATGATCATTTATTTCCTAATGTTTAAAATGAAAACTTTTACCATAGAAACAAAGACAATAGAAAAAAAAAATTCTGTTAAGACAATTGGTTTAGAAGCCTATGCAAACTGGCAACAATCCATTCAGTAGGAAAAAAGATATTTAAAAAAAAATTTAGTTCATCTTTTTGTGAATGCACTGTAGACGCGATTACAACGCAGACCATATGGGCTTCGTAGGTCTAATACTATGCAACCATTATTACGTTTGTGGTAGGCACACCAAGATGTTGTCTTCTTCCCACCCTCATCTCCCCTCCACCACAATCGTCCAGCTGTAAGCTCTTCTTTTTGATGCATGCCGAGATGATGATTTTGGGACTATTGCTTTCTGAGTCTGGAAGAGGATAGGGCCCACATGGTTGCTCATCACAGTGAAAAATGGCTCTTTGATCAGTGTCCGTGCTTTGCGATCAGAGGCAGTTGCTGATCGGAAGTCAGTTTCAATGAGAAAAAGAACAAAGGGGGTCACTCGTTGGAGAGACCACAGAAGAAAGGTTTTACTGTGCTAACATTGTCTATTCTTACAATACATTCACATTTGACTGTCTCCTGAATAACTGTACATTGTCATTAATACATTTCAGAACTATTTTAACTGTTCGGTAAAGTATACCATACTTTTTACACAAAAACTACTGAGGACTTTGATATCTTTGAAAAATGTATCAAAAACTGCACATTTGAAAACATGTTCAATACAAAATATCACCTGACACTTACTAAGCTCTTTGGAAGTGATAGAATTTTTTTTTCGATATGGCAATTAGGTAGACTGCTTATGTGCATTTTTCATGAGATCAGCAAAGCTGATCCAATCTCCATCATGAAACAGCATACCTTTTGGTATAGAGCTGGAGCGGCGAGTTTTGGTCTGTTCTGGCCTTGAAATGCCAGACTCTGTTATGTCAGCTTGGCTGCCATGGTCCAAGAGATTGTTTTGCTTGGCACTCTTTCTCTTCCTTATTAAAATATACATAACAAAAAACAATACACTTACATGTCAACATCTGCCTATGTAAACATGTACTGTAGCAAGGAAGAGGGAAAAGAGATTAAGTCTGTTGATAGAGAAAATAAGCGTCTTGTTTTCACTGGCTAAACCTATTTTGTACTAGATAAGAGTCATGATAATGAACGTATGACATAAGAATGTTCTTTGACATGACTGAATTTCATTAAGATTTACATAGTGGTAATTCTGTTATGAAATGGGGTATTAGAAGTATTACAAGACTTAGTCATGATGACAAAAAAAAAATAATATGCATCTTGGAAACCAAAGATAACAAAAACAAAAAAAGGACTTGGCAAAACCAATACACTTGTTTCTGTTCTGCCCATTACATCAATATACTGCTGCATGATGTGCTAGGAGAAGGGGCAGCCATACTTGCAGCTGAATTTCAAATTTAGTAATGTTCAGTATGATTGCAAGCACTTCGCTTGCCAAGTAGCCTTGTAATTAAGATCCAACTCCACCCCACTGTTCCCCTTCACCACATACACATCTAATTGGGCAACATGCTCATGCTTGCTGATTTATTCTGCTGTCATAATTATACTGGATACAAGGTTTTTCAGCACAGGTCAGACATTTTTCAGGGCATAATTATGGAAGCAAGACTGAAAGTGCTAAGTCCTGGCATCTTTGTGGAACTTCCCATTGCAATAGAAAAAAGATTTTGTCCAAGCCCACTGTTATGAAAGAATGTTTTTACCTCCACACAAAAATGCCCAAAGCAACAGCAAGAATCAGAATAATGATGACAATGATGGGCCCTGCCACAACTCCAATGTTTTTGCTATCGTCTGGACTCACTGAAAAGAACACAGGGAAACAGAAACATCAGCATCCAAAGAGATATTGTGTTCACTGCTGGTAAATAAGCAGTGCAGATGAGCAGGGTGAGTTCTCCATGTGCCTGAGAGCTCCAATCTGCAATGCCTTGTGGATTGAACAAGGTGCATTTCTTGCTGAGGTGACAAAAGAAGCTGACTGTCTTCACTTCAGCTGGTTAATTTTCACAAAAAGGACACTGTCCTCTCCAGAGCTATCAGTTTCTAAATTTGTATGCTTACTATAGCCTTTGTTTTTTGTTCAGCACAGTAAGAGATACTCGTATAGATACTCCCAAGTAAAGATTCACTGAGTACCCTAGATATGTTTTAAGTTAAGTGACACATGGAATGGAAAGACCATATTTCTTGTTTGCAGTGGCAGTGAAGAGTCACATTTATTTGTTTTTTATAGAACTAGGCACTTCAGTCTGCTGCAAATACATTTCTATGACCAGCCTAACAAAACATAAGCTATTTGCTGTAAAACTTTTGCAGATGTTGCCTAAAAGTCTGTAACTGGTGATTACTGAGCAACTAGAAAGAAAACGAACATTGTTTTGATAAACATGTGACTGGACAACAGAAAACTCATCTGTAGTATGCTACTCCTAGGAATAAGAGTATTTCTAGGAGAGACCAAGAAGCAATGCACTGGGCTAGTTAGTACATGCAAAGGTACAAGGCAGACTGAATGTATGCTTGAGTGAAGTCCACATTTTGTATTGTTACAGAATCTTGACTACATACTGAATGGTTTAAGACAGTGTAACACTAGTAACAGATTGCCAAAAGTGAAATTTTGCTGAATATTTTGATTCTGACATTTCAGTCATGTTGTGACAAAAAGTCTCTGTTATGTCAGAGTTTGATCAACATATTTGATGTTGATACTTTACACTGAGTTAAAAAAAAAACAGGCCAGTAATTGGTGAGTAATGCTTGAAATACTCTGTTCTGTGAAGAAAAGAAAGTTTTGAGAAAGGTGCTTCTATGTGTGAAGTGACATTCTCTTTGTGTGAGAGAAGTTTGGACATTTTTTGGAATACTAGCATTTCTGAACTCTCACATCTCTGATCTCAAAACAAAAGCTCATCACCCTCAATTCCTTTCAAGATTCTACTTTGATGAAAATCTCACAAAAAATTACTTACGTTTGAGGCATGTTGGCTCCTCATACCCACTCTGGCAACCCAGTGTACAAGCTCCATTAACATGGTGACACACTTCAGGTGCTTTGGTTGTATTCACATTACAGAACTGGCTACAGTTAAAGCTGCATCCTGCTCCATAAGTCATTGCATTACACTCTGGACAAATAAAGACGAAGTCCAATCAAGTATAAAAAAAATATATGAATACAGAAAACTACCAAATAAAAAAAGAAAGAAATATGATTAGAAAGTAAAACCTCATGTTCATCCTACACAAATATGGTAACATGACTGATATTTCAGGCCCAGACCATGTTCAGTGGAAGTCTCGTTAAAGCTCACTGCTTTTACTGATGGTTTGGGTTCAGACTCTTTGGTAAATGGAGAAAAACATGATATACTTTTTCTGCACTCAACATTACTACTAAGTGCAGGCTGGCAAATGCCAATTCAAACTTCATTAACAGCTTCATCAACGAAATATCAAGAGTAAAACTTGGAACAATTACAAATTCCAGTTACTGTTTTCAGCTCAGCAACTGAAATCTGAGATGAAGAAACACTTCAAGGTGTGATTTGAAATACACTTTGAAACCTGCAATGAACATATCACACACAAACAGCTGTGTCGTAGTGACAGCATCTCCTTGCTACAAAATGGCTCCCTAGATTACAGCAAAACAGTCAAAATAAAATGCATGAACAATTTACTCATGTGTCATTGTAATTGCCAAAATTAAAAGTTGCACATGTGTCCTTTCATGTGATTGCCTAAAGGGTGCAGTAATATATCGAGTGTAAATCAGCCAGTGCTCCCAATTTCTGGTTCATTAAATCAAGAACAAATCAGGTCTGCAAGGAAAAGCAGCAGTGATTTCTACCTGAAAGCTTGAACTGGCTACAACATCTACTACTGTGAATCTATTTGAGACAGATCATGCAGTTTCTTATGATTAGGATAGCCTAAGCCAGGCAGCAAAGCTAGGGAAAAAGGGAAAGGAAAGGAAATAACTAAATTAACATAGTCTGAATACTATACTGAGGTGACATTCACAGAACAGCTACACTTGCAGTAGTATAAGAAATGAGGATGAAGTGTGTTGTCATTTGTTCCACTGTGCTTTCCATGATCTATAACTATTACTGATTTTGTACATGCACAATGTAACCAAATCAGTTTGCAATTTTATGACTATCTACATAAAGGTGGGTTTCAAAAGTAAGGCGATAAAATAAGAGAGCTAATTGTCTTTAAAGACAAAACTCTTTGCTAGCCTGAGATAGATCTGTGAATAATAATAAAGACTGACTCAGTCAACCAACCAACCAGCTGCTAGCTAGCCAGCCAGCCAGCCAGACAACCAACCAGTCAACCTCACTGGTCTGCTAGAAACACTTACCTTTGGTACAGTATGAGTCGGTGTAGCCGTCTTTGCAACCTCCCATACAGCTGCCATTGATATTATTACACTTGTCGTCCTCCAAACAGTTCCCACAAGTCTCATTGCAGTTATGACCAAATGTGCCCCTTTCACAATCTTGTTGACAATGTGAAAAAAGAAACAATCAGCATTTCTACAAAATGGCTAAAACATCTACCTTTGGCCCTCTCTACTGCTCCTCAGTGAACTATAAAATTCTTGACAAATTGTAAATGAGAAAAGGATGATAAACTTGTGTCCATTTATGTATTTGAACATCAAAAGCAGTGTTTGTAAATAAGATAATGTATCTGTATATACCTAAATTTTGGCTACTCGATTATTTCACAAAATTCAACTCATTGCTTAAGATTCATTATGTTTAGATCATTACAATCCTGTAACACCAGGAGTGACATCTACTTTTAAAACAAAACAATAATATACAATTATTTCTAATGCAATAGCATGAAACAGAAGAAGGACAGAAAGGCAAGGTAAAAGGAAATATAAGATGTACTGAAGAAAGAATGTCTGAAATAATGAAATGAAGAACCTTGGTCACACATATCCCCGGTCCTGCCCATTGGACAGTCAGTACATTTGCCATCCACATTGTGACAAATGCTGTTGAGACACTGGCTGCTGCATTGCTCCTGGCAGTCCACTCCATAATATGTAGGGTCACATTCTGCATGAGAATAATATATGAAAACAATACATATCTATGAGGATGTATCCAGTCGCCGGATAAACTTGGAGGAAATAATGTGCAGACCATCGTAGTGAATGTTCAATGAACTACTCTGTAGCAGTATCATACATGAAAAGCTATTACATCTATTGCACCTAACACATGAAAACAGTGCATACGTTAAGAGTACATTATAATAAAGTACATAATAACTTATGGTAAAGAAATGTGGTGCAAGTTAGTAGGTTATTAACATACATATGTGCATATACAAAAAGCAATTTCCCAAGACTCAGTAAACAAATTTCATGGCGATACCAATTTAAGTTAGTAATATATTCTGAAATGTATTTTTGCAATCACTCAGTCTAACTAAAATGGAGCTTAAATCTGGATACCTTCAAAAGTTAATGAGATCTGAAATAGGATTATTTTAGTAAGAAGCACCATTTATTTATTTAAACATTTTAACATATATTGTGAGGTGACAGCTTTCTTGCCATGCCTATGCAGTGCTCTTCCTGGTTCCCTTCAAAGTGACATGCTTGTGACATTTCTCATGTAAGCTGGTTTTCTTGTAGGCAGCGGAGAGAGAGTTGCAACCAATAACTTTAAATGAAATTTTGGAGTGTAACCCCAACTAACGGAGGCTTGTTCCTGTGGCACTGTACCAGAAAATGCAGATCACATTCTTTAGCACTGTATGACCAACATAGGGAAATTCACTGGCATGGAGGCTTGACACTTCATTTGAAACTGCATGGAACAGCAGAAAACCTGAGACACATAATATCATTCATACAGGCCATTGGCCTCTTTATAACATGTAGACACAAAGGCAGAACAAGGAGAAAAATCTCAAACATACGATGCGATGTTTTGTAACAAATGCTTGTAAGAGCTTTATAATAGATAAAATAAAACCTATGCAACAAAGTAACAAGTACAGCACGCTCATCAGTGATTCAGTGATGAAACTATCCAGAAGAGATAACTCTGAACAAACGTCTCAGGCTCAAATCAAAATTTTATTATAGTGGCAATATTTGGAAACCATTACAATTAGACTACAATAGGGTTATGGCAGAATAATTTGTTCCATGAACATATGTCAGCTATTCCTGCAATTTTTGCTGTAATGCAGACATGAATTTGAATTTTGAACCTCCACATGTCTGTTGAAATTTGAAATTCTCCGCTACCCTTATGTAGTATTTTGACCAGTCTATACAGGGCCTACATAATGATAGACAAAAATCATTCCCTTCGTTGCAACATGACAAATGCATAATCAAAAAAAACTTGCAGATCAAAATGAACCATATTCAGATAATAAGAATCCATGCTAGCACTGCTGTTCAGCTTCTTGGACATGTTTTTATAAGATTGAACTAAAATTCGATAAGGAATGTTTCTAGGTCAAGGTCACAATGACCAAAACTATCTTGATGATTAACACTTGCTACAATTCTCTGAATAAATGACTGCATGTTGACTTTTGAAGTTTGCCTATACAGTCAAAAATTTGGAGTATGACTTTGACCAGTAAACCTCTTAATTCAGGCTTCAACACAAGGTACAGAACAATAAATGGTATCATGAATCTCCAGCATATTATAGTAGTTATGGAACAAGGAGTACTAGAATTTGGCACTCTCCATGGGAAGGCTTGACCCCAACAATTAGAAACATTTAGATGTGGGTCTGGTCACAGAAACGATGGGTCTGTCTCCATTTTACTTAAAGGCCTGGGGGAAACGGAATTGCATCTTCTGAGAAAAGTGTATTAAACTGTACAGCATATTCTCTTTAATGTAAGAAGGCTCTGCATATCTGCTCATTCATCTGAAAACATTTCAACCAGACCATGTATAGGAAATGTGTAGTTTGACGATCCAACAATTTAAAAGAGATTTGATGAAATCATGACATTGATACCTTTATCACATTGTAGCCCTTGATAGCCAGGTATACATTCATCACAATCACCAGTTGTTGCATTGCAAGTCTGATTGCGACAGTTGATTGAGCATGGCTCACTACAGTTGTAACCATGAAAGCCTGAGTCACACTCTGGGAAGATGAAAATAGGAACATCATATTATGTGACCACATATTTGCATTTGGAAGATGAAAACATTGTTGATATAACGATAATATTCTGGAAAAATATAACAGAACTATGATGATGGCATACTTACTCCGTGAATGTGAAAATATGTTCACAATTAATGTCCATCAGTTCACTTTTCTTTCCCAGTATAACACCTTCCGATTACATGACACATACAGGGAAAACCATTACCTCCACAGAATGATATAGAGAATACCGATATGTTGCTATATGACATCGATCACTGATTGTTGACATATGGAGAGAAAGTGTTACATACATCTGCAAGTCTGCGAGTTAGTTGTGTTTTTTCTTTGTTCAAGGGAATCAACAAGTTTTATTCAGAAAAATGTTATGGATGCAATCTGATCATCACACAAGTGCACAGCAACTTGTGAAAAGACCGGGGTATTAAAAAAAACAAATCAACCATAACTCAGTGCCCATGACTGTGCATGACTAATAATTCTTCCCTTTCCTTTCTCTTCTTCACTTCTATTGAAGTACGAACCATTATCCTGTGTGATACTGTGAATGCTTTGATGTGGACAAATTGTTAAAGTGATCTATTCACCTAATATCCTTTGATGGAGCTTCTTCCCAGAAAGATGGCAACAAATATTTGATTCATGAGTTCCAAGACACACATGTATTAGAGGTCAAGCACAAGCTGAAGCTACAGAGATTGTACACATTACAGAATGGTTTTTCAATGGACTGTTTAAATTTTGCAGAATACTTAGTCATAATTATCATAAGAGTGTAAAGTGTGTGCGGGTGTGTTTCTGTGCATTCTTCAGACACGTAAGCAGTGTACGTATATAATCAGCAAGTAAACAGTTTAAGAAGGAGGCAGGGAAGAACAGATTGAACATACACACAGACGGATTGAGAAAAGATGGAGGCAGGTCTGTGTTTTGTATGACACATATTCACACAGTGTCTAAGTGAAGTCATAGATAGGATTGGAAATTCTGAAGATGTCACTTACGCTCAAAGCACATAGGAGGTTTGTATCCTTGGGCGCATCCATTATCACATGTTCCATTGACTGGGTCACATGCTCCCGAAAAACAGTGGAAGCTACAATACTGCTTGCAGTCTTGTCCATATGTGCCATTGCCACATTCTAGCAGAGAAACAAGCATATCCAGACTGATTATGTCTGTCTTATTTATAGTATAATAAGTATTAAGATTCACAACCCCATTTAGAAATGACTTTCCATAAGAATTCCATGAGAACTCAACATTTCCCATGAGCAGATATATTCACTTTGTATCAGGAATGATTGCTGAGAGTGTCAGCTGTGTTCACTACAATAACCTGGAGACTTTTAAAAATAAGAATTTCAAGAGATTATACGAGTACATTCAGAACAAATTCCATGAGTTCCAGAAATTCCAGGAGAGACTTCATATTCCTTTGTGCATTTTATGTTATGATAGCTTGGCATGACAATCAAAGCATACGAGTACAGACTTTGAAACAATTTTATTAATTGATTGAAGAAGCAGTTATACAATTTCATTTCGATCAACTTGCATGCACACATAACATAACATAACATAACATAACATAACATAACACGCATGCACAGTATATATATATATATATCCAATCTCTCAACACAGCATTACCAAGTAATAAGAATGCCTGGAAAAGGGTAAGTAAAGCAAAATGTCTTCTGTGAAGACACAGCACGCACTTCAAGAACTGTACAACATAGACCTCAGACTTTCAATCATATTTGCATTCACATTCTGCACAGAGAGCAAAATTGTCATAGCATTCTGAACTAGAGTAAATGGCTTGCCATTATTCAGCAGAATGGCACATTAGATCTAGCATGACATCCTAAACATTACTGGACTTGTTAGGTTCAAAGAGTCAAAGGGTGTATATTTCTTCCACTGGTGTTTGTTTATTGCTGACACTATAAACCTGCCACTTCTACACTGCTTTCCAAGTGCCAATAAAAGCAAGATTATATTGGTACAGTACCATAAAGCAAGCTCTTTAACCTTGGCGTAAGTAGGGATGTTTCTTTTTCCGTTCTCCAACACTTCCACATCTTAACCATTGAGAGTACAGGAAATGTGACCTAGAAAAACGCTTACCTCTCCCAAACCCTATATTTGGATAGCATGGGTACAAAACTCTCGTTCTTCAAGGTATCTATGACAAAAAAAAATCACTTTTTCATGGCATTTGAAATCTATGAGCTTATCACAAAGGCAATGATAACACACGAAGATCACCAACTCAAATTGTTTAGTTATGTCGGTAGGGCATTGGGCAGTGCCCTGTCTGACCTTTGTCGCAGCTGACCCCTTCCCAGCCTGGCTGACATGAGGTACAGAAGCCAGCCTCCCTGCTGCAGGTGCTGTCAAGGCAATGCTCTGGACACTGCTTGTCACATAGAGTTCCGTACATGCCCGGCGGACATGCTGGCGCTGGAGATATGAGAAAGAGTAGTGACAGACTCTTCGTTAAAACACAAGAGTCCTTGGGTAAATTACACTGAACGCTGTGGTTCAGAAAAACAAGATGAGTTTCACAGAATTAACACCTTTTTTTTTTATTGGAAAGTGAACGTATTCTAATACGGAGCTTATTCCATGGTAAACTGAATGAAAGTAAATCAGTTCTTCCAGTTAATAGTACGGTTATTAAACTCCTGTTAGACTGACAGTTAGTTGGTCATTGTATTCTTTTCTTTCCTGATATGTTACATGCACTCAATCATCGTGCGCAGTGTAATATTTGATGTCTAGAACAACATGCATGCGGATGAATCTACGAAAATGACGTAAATGACCGAAGCCTTTTCTGAGCCTGATAACTAAGACTGTATCCCAACGCATATCACATGGGGGTAATTGCTCCCATCCCCATCTCCCTTTATATGTAAAAGACTGACACAGTCAGTGAAAAGCAAGAGGGGGTTACCTAGTCTCTGCTCTCTTCCTCTTTAGATCTTTCATAATATTCTTCTCTTAATAACTTTAGATATAAGTGATTACCACAGAATAAAAAAAACCAAAACTTGAAGTATAGTTATTCACGGACAAACACATTCATTGTATAGCTATTCACACATAAACACACGGGTGTCTAGTTATTCACAGAGACGACACACGAGTGTTTAGTTATTCACAGATGAACACGTGAATGAATAGTTATTCACAGATAAACACATGAGTGTTTCGTACCTTGAGTCATGATGGGAGATCAATGTTGTGTCCTTCTACACTCAGAGCAAGTATACACCACCAAGGCCGATAACATTCAGTGGCTGCTGTCGTCTTTGCCGGGGTCCTTATTCAAACGCACGTTCCTCCAAAATTTAAGAAAGAACGATGGTAGAGTCTAAAAGCAGATCTGAGTAGCGGCTAAAACAGGAACAGCTCAGACATGACGCTTCAGTCCAAAATCCTGAGCCAAAGTCACACGTAAACCGAGACCGTCCGCAGGATAAGGAAATTCGTGTGTTCTTGGCAAGCGGATGGTTACAAATACAAGATAAACAGCTCGGGCGACTCTGTCAACGTTGTGAGACACATTTAATACTTTGGTGAAACAAACATCAACGACGACGTATGACCTCTGCTACAAAATTATCCTTCAATCATGATTGATTTAGTTTTGTGTAGTCCTGATCCTACTCCTATGTGTTTTTCTCCACAGCCGTCAAAGTCTAGTGACTAAGATGCATTCAACATAAACAAATACTAATAGGCTACAAGTAACTGTTAAAATATGTGTTCGAGCGACACCGATGGTGAACAAAAAAAAATCAAAACAGCAGGTTCACTAGTGCAAACACTTTCCCGTTTAAGATTAATAAAACTGAATAAGAAAACGGAAGATGTATATTTCGGTAGTGCAGCTTCTGATGATTGCCTAACTGCATGACCACAGCGACGAACCAATTCCTGTCATTTTCCTTCAATCTGAGATAGCTTTTTAGTTTATCAAAGCAGTGAGTCCGATAACACAAACGAGTAAAAGAACAGAGAATGTGGTGTGGTCGTGGCTTTTTGGTAGTAATTATAATTCTCTACAGCGATTGCGCAAGCAGTCATTTCTTACTTCAGAAACCACTTGATGAGACATGGATAGCTGCTGCATGAGAAAGAAATTATCCTGATAAAAATGATGCACCGCTGGCGTTAAATTTTATCCCCTGATCTTTGTGAATGTGAATGATCAAAATATGATTTAAATATTCGAAGCCTGGTGAACGGCTATGTATAGAGTACAGGGGCAAGATATTTGCTCTACACTGCACTATTATACGTTAGATCACGAGTCACTGTCTGGGGATGATTCTTCCATGTGATGTTCGGTGGTTTGAGAGCTCTCCATTGTCCTCTCTTTCTTTTTTCATGAATCCGGGTTGTAAGTTTCAATGCACGATACTGCTTGTTGAAAGATGCATGATAGCGTCTTATCCCTTCGTCCGACTTCATATAAGATGCATTTGAGGTTACATTATTATGACAAATATCGCAGTCTAATGACGCTGTCAGAGGTTACCAAATAAAAACAACAAAAAAATAATAATCACTGAGCATGAATATTTTCTACAAATGTTCATATAGTTCCAGTAGGATCACAGTGCTGTTAAGTTAGAGATACTCTGAAGTGGAGCCCAGTGATCAAATCAAGACGCTAAAAATGTAGGCAGCTTAGGATATTTTCTATTTAATCATTCTGATAACCCCTTTCGAGTATTGTCTCCAGTTTTCACTTGAGGAATTGCCGCTGTAGTTATTGCAAGATGTGCACATTTCTCTGCTGCGCAGGTAAAAGTAAAACCTGAATCTAGACAGAGGCAACACAATTTAGAAGCGCCACTGATCGTCCTATAACTGAAAATTGTTACTTGACAGTGCAAGCTTTTCTCAGCCTCAACTGTCTCTCATTTTTCTCCGACAACAAACAACTTATTTTTTTTCCATGTAATAATGTTTTAAAATTCTCTGTCGCCTTGCCACTTTCCTTACTAAAAACCACTATGAACTAGAGAAGCGCCCTCACTGCTGTTCATTTTGATAGCAGTAATATGTCACATCTACATTGCCTTTTAATGCAAACATAAACCAGGCTGCATTAGGCACTACAAAAGAGCTCTGTAACACTGATTTGGGTAGGTATGTGTCTTTCTCCCTTCCCTAATCTCGCATTTCAAGCACTCATAGTACTGGGTCTGTGTGGTCCGTCAGACACCGTTATTTTACTGTTTATATGAGTGGGATATTGATCTATTGAGGCTGCCCTCTCTGCCCTTCCTTCCCACTACCGAAGATAAAGGTGAACAGGCCATTCGCTAGTTTGAGTTCGGCGGCCTACCCAAGTCTTTCCTTACATGTAGCCAGTGTCGCCCTGGGGTTTAGTTTGACAGTTGGGTGTAGGCAGTCATTAATTAGTGATTGATTCTAAGGTAACATCAGTCATAAGATTCCCATCTGACTCTCCTAGTCGACAAGTCATGGCGCGAATCAGCCTCTCTCTCTGTGTGTGTGTGTGTGTGTGTGTGTGTGTGTGTGTGTGTGTGTGTGTGTGTGTGTGTGTGTGT
>JAWQUT010000496.1:107407-145848 GCA_033807755.1 Ellobium chinense
CCCATAAAATGCATGGCGAGCCAAACAAAAATCGGCACTGACGCCTTATAGCTGCTAAACATCGAACGTTTACTGCTTTCCTTAGCTTTGTCAAAAGTCCATTTTCCTCAAATGTAAAGAACTGTGTTGTAACTCCTCATCACATTCTAGGTGAACAGGTCTACTGGCCACTTTTCGCTATTTGGTTTTGTAAATCTGAGAACCAGCTGTGAACATACGATCAACATTTCGATGAATAACTGAGAGTACTGTCTCTATGTTCAGCAATAGAGGCAAGGATATCATAAACATTTTACTAGCACTTTAATAGTAATGCAAATCCATAATATCGGGAACGTTTTAAGAGCCAAAGAACAAAAGCTGAAGAACAAAATAATTCAAAATAAAGAAGAAAATATCCCATGGGCAAGTTACCGTCTTCTACCCGGTGGTAATGTTTATTGCTCTTTAGGCATTTCTCTGCCAGATTTGGGGTGTCAAATTTCGTACGACCGACAGGGCTAAGTACCTCTGGAAAGCTTAGGGTTAAATTCGTTAGCATCAAATTACGAGGTATGAAACAGATCCGCTAGTAATAATAAGTCAATTACAATGGGTGAAAAGTGGAACACATGAAGTGTACATGAGCATCTGGAGCTTCACCTAGCGAGAGTTAATTCAGGAAAATGAACCACAGGTGGCGTAGTTTCAAATGTGCTTTGATTCAAGGCCAAGACGAGACGGAACTGGATCTACAGCAAATCTGCTGAAGTTCCATCATTCTCTTTCCATAATTCCACAAGTCATATATTCAGTGTCAAAGAATAATCAACTAAAACTTATGGGAAAATAATACCTCATAAACAAAATAAACTGTATTACTGATTTACACAATTTAATTATAAATTGATTAAGGTTTGTTAAAATGATTGAGTTCACCTATACGGGTACTCGACTCTTAAGACCCTAAGCCCAAGGCAGTATGGTTCCGACTGGTCTAGTTAAATAACGAGGATGTATTTTGTAGTGCCACACAAGCGCATCTTTTTCTGTGCAGTGTTGCAGCCAAACGGTGATCCATATTTCCTGGAATTAGGTTTATTGTTCCATTTCACTGATTTGCCACCATGAAACCAAAACCAAAATATAGATTTGGGTGAGCCCTATCATAAGAAAGATTGACGTGCCGGTACATAGTGCCTATATTTTAAGACTCGAAAGCCCAACACATGCCCATGAATGGCCAGTTACTTTGGCACCCCTTATCGAAAAGACCACGCAACGCCACTATAGTGCGTTCAACAATATACGTTCTCGGATTTTCGCGAATATCTTTGATTTGTTTGGATCAATCTCCGCCAAATTTTGCATAGCCTCCTGTTTCAATTTGTCTTGACAAGAAACTATTTTTTGACGGTTACGAAGATGGAAATACAAAAGTTTCCTTCATCAACTTATATAAAAAACTCGACCCACGGGAAATCGCGAAAATAAGATGGTTTACAGCTACGTGGATTATGACGTGAGGATACGCAGCTTCTCTAAACACAAACATTTTTGATACGGATAATTGTACTTTGTAGTGCATGTTTCAAAATTCTAATATCAAGGTTGTTTTGTTCCTGTAATACTTAACTTTTCAATCTACTTTAGCTTATGCTCTTTGTGTTTCTTGGCTTTTTGTCATGTCATTTTAAGACAGAAGAGTAAACTTCTAATACAGAAAGATGATGATTGGACGTTTATATCTTATTTAAACTTAGATGATGATGACGACGACGAGGTCATACTGTCGAGGCATGACGTTAAAAATATATTAAGATTTTAATAGTTGTGAGTCTGCTTTTTTAATGTTTGGGTAGACCAGCCTTTTGTTTGCCTCAGAATGCTTGGCATGTTCATTACGCAGAACAAAAACTGGGGTGTGCACAATGATGCACAATCGGGAGTCCAAAAAATCTGCGCCAAAATCAGTGTGTGTATTATTGTATGTGTAAAAAGGGGAGGGGGTGAAATGCCTCGAGATGGAGCCATCAAACTGTACTCTTTTTGATAAAATATGACGAAGGGAAGGGGTGGGGACAGTAAGAAGTCAGAGGTAGCGAAGAGACTTTCTATTAGTTGCTGATGACTGTTGTATTTTATTTTATGTCAATTCTGGTCGTGGACGTAGTAGTTTGTCCTTTTTAACGGATGCGGTCGGCGATAAAAACAGCAACGAGGGAGGAGAAAATGTTTTGTCTCAATTGCGGAACACAGAATGTTTGACTGCTAAAACACAGAACATTGCATTGCCTGAAATATTTGGACTTGCTCTTATGCGGAACTGATGTTAACAGAAGACAACTGTGAAAACTGTAAAACTTCTGTATTTTAAACAATCGAGTGTCTTGAGTTTGTTATATACTTTAATGAAGAAAACTTTTTTATCTGTAATTGTATAAAGATGAAAAAATATGTTTCTATCAAGACAAATTGAAACAGGAGGCTATGCAAAATTTGGCGAAGATTGATCCAAACAAACCAAAGATAATCGCGAAAATCCGAGAACGTATATTGTTGGACGCACTATAGTAAGAAAATACCTTATTGTGAAATGTCACAATAAAAAAATCGTCAATATTGTCTTGCTTTGACTACTGCAACTCCCTGCAGACTGGTGTCATAGAAACTAAACTAAATAAACCACTAAGTCAAAATAATAAAACAAACATTTAATCTTTAGAAAATGTAAGGCAGAACCTAGACTGAAAGCTTCTTTTAACATTACTTTACTGGCTGACAGTCAAAGCCAGAATTAATTATAAGATTGCAACTTTCTGTTACAGCATCATGAATGACAATTTCCCTCCAAACATATCAGACCTACTGACCGAGTAGTCTATGCGGTAAATTCTTATTGTATTTCGGTGCCATACACAAAAAATGAAATAAATCTGGGGGGGAAAAAACCTTGACACTCACAGGTCCATCTATTTGGAATAAACTACACAAACAAAAAAAATATCCATAAAGCAAACATTTTAAACAGTTTTAAGACAGCACTGAAGATACATTTGATTAAACATTATCTTGATACTTTTTTTGTCCATGCCTGTCAAACCACAGCTCTTGATATTCATCATCCCAATGTTATTGTATGCGTGTATGCTTAGGTGTTTATGATGCATTTTTTTCTGTCGCAGACTGTTAAATCACCACTAGAAGTAGCTCACAGCTAATTTATATAAAAAGTATGACTCATTGGCTTATATTCACATCCTCATTTCATACTTTCTAACAATACCTAATGCTGGTCTCTAGGAGTTTTAACTATTTGCTGAAAAGTGTTGTGCGAACTCTTCTGTGACTTGTGTTTCCTTCGTGGTGTGCGCAATTTACAAGTGCGTGCTGTATGATGGGTGATGAATAAATGATGATCAATGGGTCTCACAAGGCCATGTTCACATTACAGTTCTTGTGAGTTTATACATGCAGGCGGCAGATCTACGTTTTCATAAGTACTGAAGCACATTGTTAATATGTGGTGCAAAATGGTTAAGTAACAAATACATGCCAAGCATAAGAACAAGATTGTTAAAACTACAGCACTCTTTTCATGTAGACAAATTAGGATAATATCGCAGCATCCAATCTGAAAACAAACTATTCTCATTTATGGTCAGCTCTGCTTGTGCGCAACTGACTAGAAGCTTGGAAAAAAACGGCAGTTAAATGATTTGTGATTATGCAGCATTTTGTTGAGTGGAAACGCTACATCAAGCAGTTTGTCGAATTTGCGATTAATCATGGCTGACTCTATTATCCACTGTGCCACAAATCAGGGGCCGGAAATTCTAGAGCCATACGAAAGTTAATGCAAACAGATATGTTGCTACCACTTCAGTTCTTTCTGACCTTATCACATATCCTTCAGATATATGGTATAAGATATACAGTATGCGTGCGCAATGTACAGAACTCGCACATGCTTTACACAAATGAAGGAATTATTATATATACAAACGCTCCTATTCAAAGACAGTGCCATATTTAAATTCTCACAGATTAAACTCTCTTATCTAAATCTGAACAATGTCACAATAAGCATGCTTATGATACTCAGCTGAACAAAAATAAAGGAAACAACGGATAAGGATAAAGACCGACATAATCATAAAGATTTTGCAACACAACAACAATACAAACTGTAACAGAAGCATCAAGATACTTTTCTGGATTATCACATAGGACTCCTGACTCAAACAATACTCGTCTCACATCCTCTGAATTTCTCATCCCTTGCAAAACTGGCAAAAATTCACATATTCTCTTCCAAATTACCAATAACTTTTTCTTGCCTCAACCAATCACTTCAGGAGGCGCTAGCGTGAGACATTCCTTCTCCTTTTCCGCCTGCTTAGAAAATGGTGAAGGAGCACCAGTCTTATATAGATAATTTCATCAAAGATAACCATCAATAGTAAGCTATCAGGAAGCAAGGACGGGTAACTCTACGTTTTACAATTATATTCACAGCAACATAGCAACACAGAAATGCATTGAAAAATGGCATCAGTAACATTACTACCTACATCATCATGACCAGCCTACCTGCTGTACATGACTCTCCATGGTACCCAGCAGCACATCCAGAAGGACATCCTCCCGTGCTGAAAAAACAAGACTCTGATGTGGCACAGTTACATCTGTGTTCACACTCTCTTCCATAACTGCCTGGATGACATGATGAATCTGTAGACAGTGATATCAGCGACAAAATTAACTTTGTGAATGTAGTGTCAAATTGAATGTCGTGATAACATGTGCCATCGCGTAAGGGATGAGAGCTACAAGTGTGAAGGGTGAGTGACAAGAATTTTTATAAGACTACTATACTATGCATATCACAAAGTTCCTGCCCTGACGAAATGCAGTGTCAATAGAAAGAATCTACGAGAGGCAAAGAGGACATCTGTAAAATCATGATGTGAAAAAAAAAGGCTGGTTTTTACATTCCCTGTAAGTTAAGAAGGGGGGGGTGGGGCGGGTCCTGGAAGTAAAGTTCTAAACTATTGAAAATGGGCAATTTTAACCTTTATAATCGGATTCAGTGTGTCCGAATTTAGGGGAAACAGTAAAAAAAAACGTTAATTCTTCTTATGGCCGCCATGACAGCACCGCCATCTTGAATTACTGCATCGGAAAAATGATCATTTTCAAAACCCTAAGGCTCCGACATTTTTCAACAAAACAGTCTGAAATTTGGTACAAATACATTTCAACAGCTGTTGCACAAACGTATGTATCGTTTTTGTTTTTTTTTGTTAATATATGTGACAGGTAGTCAGCTACAGGCTTTTGAAATGTACATGTAGAAAATACCGATTTTTCCTCAATTTTTCATCAAAAACTTATTTTCTTATGAAAAAAAAAACAACAACAAAAAAAACTGAAAAAAAACCCCGATGCATTCTGTTATTTAAAATGGGTCAAGGAAGATAAATACCAATTTTCAAGTTAATCGGTCCAGTAGTTAAAAATTACAAAAGAGTTTTCGAGAAAATTGCGTTTTAAAGTTTATACAACGTTTTTATTTTTACACTTTCTGATGACAAATTGTGGTCTAATTGCTTCAAAATTGTCCTGCCTGATAGGCTGGCCCTCCATCTCTTGTCTGGCCTTTTTTCTTGCTTAGGCGATACCGTTCTTGCACCGATGTATTCCATTTTGGTGTCTGTAAAGGCCCCACAAATGTGAATGGTGTTTACCGCCTGAGTGCCGGATGGATATCATTTTCTGGTGACCCTCCTTCAGGGAAAGGGTCACTGTAACATTTGTGATGCTTGTTGTTTGTTTGGGCTAGTGCCCCCCCCCCCTTTGCTCAACGGTCCTGAACCGCGGCTCCGGTCCTTCATGATTCGAGAATGTTGCAGTTAGTAGCGGCTGACCTTGTTGGGATCAGTTGTTTTTTTTCTTCTCTCTTTTAACTAGGGCGGCAGTGCGTCCGCTAGTATGGAGACTGTCTAGTGTCAAGGTCAGTTCGACCTTAAAGTGCTTTGAGTAAACGCAGTATTAGCCTTCCCGAAGGTTCGGGTGGGATGCTTTGAGTGAACGCAGTATTAGCCTTCCCGAGGGTTCGAGTGGGGCCGCGATCGGAATGTTTTGATTGTAATTAGTCTAGAAGCTGCTGTTCGTACCTTCTAGACTTGCATGTTTGTTTGGGCGCATCATATGATGATGACGTCATTTATTCCAGAATTTCTACTGAAATTATTATAAAAGGCACGAGAGTGAGAGAGTTGAAAGAGTTGGCTGGTATGGTCTGTGCATTGTGAATTATTTGCTGGTTACACCTTGCTACCAATAAAGAAGTATTCTGTTTCCTGCACAGCTGACTTGGTTTGTGAATTAAAGTAGCAACGTCAGTGGCGTTTCTAAGGAGAAGCTATCGTATTCCGTGCCTCTTCACTACACGCCAACACTGATTGACACTTGCTCGCTACAGTCACTTAGAGGGGAAAGGAGTCATAATAGGCTATCTAATGGGTAAAATCATAAGCAGAAATAGTTGAACTTGACGAAAATGGAATACTCGCAGAATCGGTATTTTTATCGAAATATTCAAATTTCAGTACCCCACCATATCTCCCCCCCCCCCCCCNCCCCCCCCTTTCCCCTAATTTGTCCACAAATTCACCTACATTTCCTGTGCGACTCACTCACAAATTCACTGACATTTTTGGACAGCAGCAGTGTATGTCCTGTCTCCGAATTACAAAGGATGGATTTTTCCCCATGACTTCTTCCATTTTTCAAATTGGGGTTCATGCCCATGACGTCATTGCTATTGTGGTATCTGCAGCCAAGCTAGTTAACATTATGAAACAAATTTCCTGAATTTTGGAGGGATTTAATGTGGGGATGGCAGGCATCGAAGAAAATCATTCGTTGTTCTGATTTTCATATCAGTTTAACTGTTATGCTTACATTTGAGGCATTCGAGCACAATAATTACTAATTGGGGAACGGTGTAATTGCGTGATTTGGTTGTTGGCTACACACAAATATCTCGTTCCACTCCAATGCTTTGACAAGTCATCATAATTGTAATATATGAAAAAAGAGTAATAAGTATAATATTAAAAACAACAATATTACAGAAAAAAAAGAACTAAAATTCATAAATATTTTGTTGAGCGTGAGGAGCAGGACAAGCACCTACTGGACACAAATTATAGTCTGAAATTATGATGTGACGCAAGTTCACGGCACAGTATGGAATAACTTGGTAAGTGTGGAAACCATCCTTTTAGTTAATAGCCCTAAGTGAATCACGTAGCCTTTGGGAGTCTTTACCCAGGTCATTTCATTTTCCAACTCAAACTTCTTAACCACTACACAACAGATCCATGTCTAGACGGACCTTTTTACTTTCCATCAGCATGAATTATTCAGTGATCAAAGATATGACGACATATACATTTAGGTCTGCATACAAGTTTTTAGTATCATAAATATGGATATGATATCACGATTACTTGAAACATGAGTACATTATTCTCATTTCAAACAGTTTTAGGTGGAACAAGATCTTTTCACAAAATATTGTAGACCTCATCCTTTCATGTGCACGCCAGTGTCTTGGCTAAAGGCTAAACCATAAGAATCATCAAATCTTGAGATCTATATAAAATTAAAATTTGTTAAACTGCCCATGTAATTTTGTTAGTAACATAATTCACTGAGCACAAAAAAAATATGTGATTGCTGCACAACCATGCAGTTCTGGCCTTTTTTGGCCTCTTAAAACAACCAGTGGCTGCCTGAATCTCAGTAATCTAAATTCACAGGCAGAGGGAAAAATACAGCCTGTGAATAAATCAATGTTCTTGACGTTGACCTGGTAATGACAGTTTTTTTCTTTTTGTCTTGACTTCAGTCCCAAAATGACAGTCTGGGAGATGGTGTTCTATGGTAATGGCACAAAAGGTTCATGAAAAAAAAAGCAACCCAGTGGCCTTGCATAAGGCAGTATAGGCAGATGATGGCTTGTGGCTTGTACAGATATTTCCCTCATGCCAGGCATGGCATTCCAACATTCTTTCCAATCAATAACTGTATCTTAAAACCAGCTTTATGAAAAACGCTCGAAATAAATTCAGATCTGTAAATTGTTGACCACTAGGCCATGAACATTGCATTGTAAGTGGAAACATTAATTATCAGACAACAGTTTATTTTCTGAACACACTAACCTCCATACATTTCCACCTCACACAAAGTGAGAATTCCAGAAGTCAGAGATATCTTGACCATCTTGACTGGCCGTGGTACATAACTGTCAATGACTTCGTACACAGGCTGCACGTTATTAGAAGTATCAGTATGATTAAATCCAAGGATTCCACTTTCATTATAACTCCGAAGACTAAAGCCCTTGAGTCTACGGCCATTAGAATCTGCAAAACAGTCAGGCAATTATTAGGATTTATTAAAATATAGGATGGTTGCATAAAACACTCTTTGGTATTCTTTGATATCAAATAATCTACCTTACAAAACTCACTATGGATTCACCTGGTGACCTGCACATATTTTAAACTCTGTAACTGATGCATCCTGTGTAATGAGTGCTCCTCTCCTCCACCTCCTTGTGATAAATAATGTCTAATGTGATTCAACCTTCAAGAAGTAGCAAAAAACATCAAGCTACATCTTAAAGGTAAACAAAAAGGCGGTTATGCCAACACCACACTTCTGTAACCCCTTCAACATCTGGTTGTCAATTTCGTCAATGGAACACTTCTCCCAGCTCCTTTTAGTCAACTCTTCCTGCAACTTTCCTCAGACTTGCCTAATTGTGCTTGCTGTTGACATTGTATTGAGCCATACTTCCAACTGTTGCATTTTCCCACTAGTATTTCAACCACTGGGGATGTCAGAGAAAATATGGGTATACACCTTCCAACCCACTGGGGTGGTGACAGTCTCTGAGCCTATGTTGATGTCAATGTAACATCAAAAACGTATGTCACTAAATCAATAAGCTGACCGGCCGAAAAGATACAGTTTTTTTTTTTACTTAATGTAGCTGGATAAAAAGCAATGCGCTTCCTCTGAAAACTAGACGTCATCAATCCACCCTGGTTCGCTTTCCATTTTGGTCTGAAACCAATAGCACATTAGCACCCTGGCATCAATGTCAAGATTGGCACCAATGTCAAGATCACTGAGTTTATGTTAAAGGAAAGCTGAATCGTCATACAGACCGTGTTAATTCATGCGATGCCCTGTTGTTCCGATAAAACAGTCTTTCTAGTGTCTGTAAACATGAATGATGTCTTTGCCTGTCCATGACCACACAGGATTACAGTATATAAATTCCGAATTCTTACATCCACGGTGCGTGTAGCGCCATAAGATCACGTCAAATACATTCTAGCCACACGGTCAAGCTGTCTTGCCAGTGCTCTGCGGACAGGTGATAACTGGTTGGTGTGAATCTTTCAATTCCACTGCACTGTATTCAACAGCTGTGTCCAACGAAACCATGCTGAGGCAATAGAAATGCAGAATACTTCACAAAGTTCACATGTCATACACTGTCAAACTTTACTTATGAATATGGGTGACCAGAACCTTAATTGAGAGCTAAATAATACATTGTCAAATAAAGATGTCTGTAGCTGCTGGAACATCAGTAACATCATCATTTTTCTGTCACAAGCCGCTGCTGCTCGGGGAAGTGGAATAACTCTAGAACAAAAGCAAATCTCGACCACTCTAGCTCTCCCTAGTGCGTCATATTACATACACGCATGGTAACAGAACAATGTTCTCTCTTCGCGAAAGTGGCTCGGTGAGCACCATAGATTATTTCAGAGAAAAAAAGTATCGGTACTGGAAAGCAGAACATTTTTTTGACATGGGTGTACATCTTTAATTAAAAGTTAATTGTACGAAACAACTTTAAGTCATGCACAGAATTCGTCTGAGACTCTCATCAGTGGTGTTTACAGGGCTGACCTGCACTCCTCGCCTCACGGACATTTCCAGGCGTGTATTCTGCAAACTCATTCATAAGCTTGAAGTTTTGCTCCGACCCAGCGCGTCTAAGAGCCCAAATAAACGATGGCTGAGGTTTCAAACGGTCCTATTCTCCTTGAAGTTTTTCAGTCATGCGTACATTCTGCATATTTTCAAACCTTTTCCATCGTGAAGCCCAAAGCTGGTGCTAACATTAACAATTGTTTGCTTTAAATACCTTGTTGTTAGGTTCTTTAATAGCTAAAAATTTTGACTGATTTGACCAAGACATTCTTGAACAGAGAAAAAAAAATATCGGTATTTCAGTAAACATATTTCTGTTTTTAATACCCGTCTAAGAATGCCGATGGAGCAAACGTTTAAATAACTATGCTAAGAATGTCTATAACGCGAGTGAAAAGCGTGGAATTTAATTTTAAGACACATACAGTTTTAATTTTTAAATAGATGTCTTTAGGTCAACCAAATTCATTGAATTGAAAGACCTATGACTCCGATGTTGACCAGTGTAATTTGAAGATTATAACTGTTCACTACGAATGACATTGTATGGGTTTTTTTTCTGGGTCAGCCTCTACATCTATATCAGGAATATCGGCAGAAAGACAATAAGCAATGATTAATGTCATAAATTATTCACAATGCTTTTAAACATGGTAATTTTCATTTGTTTGTTCATGCAAATTTGGTTCTCAGAGACATGACTGTGAACTGACTAATGTGTCAAATATACGTTTGGTTTTTTTTTTTTTTAATTTTATTGGAGAGTCTCAGCTTTGTCATTTTAATAATCTAATGTTAATTTCAGCTCATCCTTAGGCACTTCATAAGTCAACTGCCGGTCGTAATTCATGATACAACTGAACGGAGACAGCCTTTGGCTGAAGAAACAATGCCAGACGACGGAATAAGCCTTTCTTATCTATTAGCTTGTAATCGAACAGGCTTTCTTTCCCATCTACGATCAAATATGCGGAAATGTGATGATTTCGATGAAAAGGAAGACGCAGAAAATCGAGCACAAACGACGATGTGAGCGAAAATGATGGTGATAATAACAAAAGAAAAGGTCATGAAAGCGATGAAGACTTCAGCTGTCACGATGACTATGAATGGATAATGATGGTCGATGATAATAAATATGTGCACTTAAATGCAGCACACATGAAATAATCACTTACTGCAGATACGCAAATGCTTCCTTTAGCTCCCCCATTATGAAATCAATTGATAGGAAAGGAATTCCGAGTTATTATCGTGCCTGTATTATGGTTTTCTCTTTTCCCTTTTATAATTTTCATGGGTACTTCCATGCCTCGCGACAGTCTTACAAGAAGCTGTGTGTTCTTACTATATAAAAAGTATCGGGCACTATGTGCCCCACTAGAGCCCTAATGTAGGTTTCCCGTTTTCTGATATAAATTGAGTATGGGGCACTGTATGCCCCACGATAGCCGTAACGCAGGTTTTCTATTTTCTGCAATATAGGGAGTATGGGGTACTGTATGCCCCACGACCGACTTATTAGGAAGTTTTATCGACAGCCGGTGAAGGTTAAAAGTGACAGAATGTATGTTCCTGGCCTTTATTAGCTCTACTTGTCTTCCACTATCAGTTGAATCAAAAATTTAACTTCCTCCTGACTCAAGGAATATATTTATAAAGTGCATTATGCAACAGAGTTGTTTCAATAAACCGGGGGATCCAACTGAAGTGAAACCGTGGTGCCAGGATAACCACCTTGTTGTAACATTATTCCAGCGTTCCTCAGTGAGAACCATCAAGTTGATTTACTGCCCTGGCCACATAAAAGTCAGGGAAATTAGGTGGCAAATGGTTTTGCAGGTAATATGGAATGTTTGAGAATTAAAGAGTACGTCAAGGAATGTATTTTAAAGGAAACTGCAGCCACCCTGACAGATCGATTGGAAGTGGAGTAGAAAGATCACTGAGTCGTTGTTAGAATGAGGGATTTGGGGATGTGAGAAGAGACGCAGTCCAAGGTAGACTGACAGAACCAATGGAAAAAAAATACCACCAGATGAGTATAGGTACCATCAGGAGACTGCCTTTGGGTGTGGAGACTTAAAGAACGTTTGAACAACTAGGAGAATCCAAATATAATGTGCATTTCTTTCCAATGTAAGAAAACAAGATAAATTGTCAGTTGTGCGTGTTTTTAATATAAGGCCATCATAGATGAAATAATTGTGACCTTTATAGGGCTTGAACAGCCAGTGTTACATTGACTGCTGAGTTATGGTGAACTGACAAAAATGTACAATTTTGTACAATTTTTGTAAAACTGTTTGAAAGATCAACATATATCTCATGTTGCAGCGTTTTCAAGGACCAGAAAAAAACATTGATGGCTACATTTTATTTTAATGCTAGTGGCGCGGCAGATGTATCTTGCACTGTATTCAATATCACGGTCATTGAGGAGGTAAGATATCCTATCATACCTTGCCCAACAGAGGGAAGCATACAATGAATTCGCCCGCCTGGCATCAAAACCATCAGCCAACAAATGAAACATTCTAATACTTTTTATAATGCCGAAGACTGTCATCTGCTTTCTCAAATGGTGACTTCAAAGAGCACCTACGAGACATACCAGTTATATATCTGGAATTGTATAGAAAGAATAGAGCTAACACCTGGGGTTTTTTTTTTAGTTTTTCAAAGTACACTTCTCCCTCCCCCTTCCCCCACAGGTACACAAAGTTTAATTCTCCTGAACCAACTTACCAAGAATCAAAGCAGCATTTTTTTTTTAACACTGCACTGATCAAGGTTGAAATTTCAGTTTTAAACTCTGCTCGTGCCTCTTCAGGGTCATAAAACTTTTTTGCACCGACTTTTTTCGTTCACAGTGGGGAACACAAAGAATTCACACGGTGCTGGCTAGGGTGGATATGGGAGCTGGGGCAACAGCTGGATGTTGTTCTCTGTCAAACCTTCAAGTGTAAACCGCTGTAGTGTGCACTGGCACTGTCGTGGGGCCACAGAAATCCTCGGAGACCGGTTTTGGGCGGCACTGTGTCCACTTTTCGAACACCAGGGTCTACAGTACTTGTGTGTCGGTCCTCAAAGAGAACTGTCAACATATCTCTTCGAGCTTTAAAAAACAAGGCTATGATCTATTTTCCGACGCTTCTGCTGCGCATAAGATTCACAAGGAACTCTTTCCAAGAAGTTCAACTGGGAGATCAGCACAGCGATCCATGGACTGCTGCCAAGCCCAGACTCACTCCTGAAAGTTTGCAGCTGGCAGCCTGGCAAGCAATATCTGCAATTCTTCCTTTTGTCTGAAAATCCCTTCCCTTCAATTGAATTTTCATCTTTGGAAAGTTTAGAAGATTACATTCTGCAAAGTATAATGATTATGAAGGTTGGGGGACAGTAATCGTATGGCTTGACGCCAAATATTGCAGAATTCTAAGGGCAGAGTGCACTGACACAAAGTCATGGTGCAGCAATCACTTGATATTGTGTAACTTTGCCGACTGATTCTCTTTCACATCTTAACACAACCTCTCTAAGACCCCAGAGTAAAAAGCGAGTACCGACTTGCAGACTTTACTCCAAATCACATTCAGCTATAAGGAAGGAGTTTTGAGATGATAGAGGAGGAGATTTATAAGCTGAATCGTAGATAGTGCTTGATAGGCTGACACGTAAAAGACTCCAGTGGTGTTATCAGGCTTAGAATTGTGCAGACAGAAGCCCATTACATTCTTTTTGAATGTGAAAAAAAACCCCATGGTCATCCTGATGCAATACTCCTGATTGGGCCTGTATATGCAGAATGCAAAATTTACATCCCGCTATCAGTTATCTGCTTTTTTCTTATTCAACCAGAACTGCACTTGACTTCTTATTCTGAAGAATCACAATGTTATGCCTATATTATACCCTCCATTCTCCAATGCTGGCTTCATATTCATGCACATGTCATTGAAATCACAAAAAGAATGAACATTCCAGAATGCTCACCTCTGTTGTATAGTTTGTATCTGTTCACCAGTTTCTGGCTTGCCAAGTTCACTACCCAGTAAGGAGACACATCTGTCATTGTGTGAGTACAACTCTTATGATAAAAATCTCCTGATGTGTTACCATCCACAGCATTGTCAGATTCAGAGAAACTTTTATCAAAGGTTGAATCAGTATATGTACCAGTCTGGTTGGTGCTTTGCTTCAGGGCTACATTGCGACCTAGGAGACATTAAAATATTTACATAAAGATGGAAAATAATAATCTCAGCAGCAACCTGTGATACAGAAATATGACAATGCCCAAAGGAAGTGTCCTGACACCCTAAACAAACAAATCACACGTGACAAACTGAGTGATTCAATTCCGTTGAGTCAGAGTTTACTTTCTTGACTCACTTCTTTCACCCGCCCAGTACAATGTAAGCTATATCTCATAATTCATCTCTCACTTTTTGACCTTAAAGATACTGATGGATCATAAGAGAATACAAATTTCTTTAAATAAAATGAAGCCAAGTCACAATTAATGCTATTACAAGCATGACCAAATTTTTAATCCTCAACTTCCTAAAAGGCATATGATGATTTCTAGACGGTAGCATTAAGGAGGCTTGAGATTTCAACCACACTTTGTAAACTTGTCATTCTACATTTAAATGTTTAGGCAAATCAGTTTTTTACACTTTTATCAGATTTATGCATGGGTCATATTTATTCTGAAATCAAAACTTTAACATATATTTATATACCACTATGAAACTACAAAGACATAATTTTGTCCGCAATTCCTGGAGGACACATTTTTATTTTTCTGTTTCTAATAGGTTGCAGGAGCCTAGTCTAATTGGTAAAAGAAAAATTGGACTATCAGAGTTGTTAGTGGCAAAGTAAAAAACCTGTCCTTTGGATAGTTTGTGTAGAAATAATCATGTAACACGAAACCACACCGCAAAAGAAATGAAATTCAGTCTTGAATTTGTAAAAAAATAATTGTTACAGGTAGTGTTTCCCCAATGGTTTTAGCGGATTTCATTTGGCGGGCCAAATTTTTAACCCCTTTTCATGTCATTCAAAATTTTAAAAAATGTAAATGAAAGACCCCCGCTATAAATAGTATATAATTTGAGCACAGTGGTGGCACCAGACCTGCAGACTAGTCTTGACCATCATGGAGCGTTCCTGTGGTTCGGGGAGAAATTTTTATTAAAGGGCTCAAACCAGTTTTTACAATAATTGGGCTCCTGCAACCTAATAGCACACTTCTTGGAACAACCATTGCTAGCTTGTTTAATCCTGCAAGACTTTTACTATATGCTATCAAAATTCCGTCTCCCCTCCCCCATCCCCCAAAATTCACCACCTCATGGGTTTTCATCCTTTTATGTCTCTTCTCTTCTCTCCTCTTCTCTTCTTTTCTTTTCTCTCTTCCTTTTGTTGGAACCCTCAGCTGCATTCAGGAACTGAAGAGGTGATAATTTTTCTTAAAGATATTTAATCTAGACCATATTCAGGCACAGAAATCAAGATTATGTTATCATTGTGTTACAAAATCACTGCCAGGTTGCATCCTCCCTCTTCCTACACACAGGGTTCCGGGGCACTCACGGATGCAGACACATCCACATTCATGTACATGCGCTAGCAGCAACCTAGCTTACTTCTGCCTTTATTCCTTGTGGGCATAGAATAACTGATTTGTGTGTGTGTGTGTGTGCGTATGCTTGTGTGTGTCGTGTGTGTGTATGTGTATGTGGGCGTGTGTGTGTGTTGTGTGTGTATGTGGGCGTGTGTGTTTGTTGTGTGTGTGTGTGGGAGGGGGGGAGNAGGGGGGGAGGGCGTGTGTGTGTGCATGGGCGTTTGTGATGGAGGGGGTGCCAAGGTTATAAAATAAACCACTTTAAAACAAAAAAAGATACCGGTTATTCTGAACTCTGGAACCCACAAGAAGAACATATTTAGTGCAAAATCAGTCTGCCTACAAATGGTCAGGTAAATAGTTGCAAATACTGATTTACAGCAACTAACAGGTTGAGCAGGTGAAAGCTGCAAAGAGCGTCAAAAATATCAGTCTTACAAAAAGCAAATAATATAATATGCTTATAATACTTCAAAGTCTCTTTATCCTTCTATGTCTCCCAATGTCTCTTGTCACATGAAAAATCTGGTTGTGCAAGGATGGAAATAGGTTCTCTTGAAAAAGATTACTTAGTGATGAAAATTATCTTCTAGTATTAAAAAAAAAAAAAACTCGCAAAATTTGTCGGAGCCATATCTCGGCTCCTTGGGCACCATCTCTTCTAAAATGTTGCATATACTTATTTCTTGGTCTGAAGGGATTTACTGTGGTCATATTTTCGCCGTAAACGGTCCGTAAGTATTATTAAAAAAACCAAAAAAATGTAAATTTTCTTTGTTTCGTGGATATGATCCCAGTTCTGTGGTTTTAAATGGCTATAAGACATTGGTTTTTGCAGTTCGCTCGTGAAATATTTCTAGTCCCCAAAGTTACAGCCGAGCATTGACGACATTTGTATCAGATACCGGATCGCGAATATCTATCTCGCAGAGTCAACCGTAAGAGTAAACATAGTCATCAGTACGAAAAGGTGCAGATTTACTAGAATGAACACTGGTACTCTCCGATAGAGATGCAAGTCCAGGACTTGGCTGTGCCACTGATCTCCACTGATTTCAGTAGAATTGATGTGTAAATCACAAATCCACTGAAACTGGTCCTTTTTTACAAAATTGGTGAGCAGTGGTGTTCTTGACTGTCTCCGAAATGAGTAGAAAATGGATTTTCCCATATCTGAATGACTTGTTCCATTTTGTGAATTCACATTTATGCTCATGACGTCACTACTATCGTGGTTTCTGCCGCTAAGTTGGCGTTTTGAGGCCAAATTCCTCAAACATGGCGGGTTTTTAAAGAGGCAGATGTTAAGAAAAACCGATGGCGTTTCCTCTTTTTTTCATCTTAAGCGATATGTTTACACATAATGGCGTGTTTGAGCACCATTATTACAAAAAGAGGAGCGATATAAATATTGCAGATGTAGCTTGGTCATTTGCTTTGCACGATAACCCCGCAAATTTGCCGGTAAAAGTAAATAATACCCACTTTATTCCTTCCTTCATTGAAGGTGAGAAATGGGCAGACAGGCTCTTTGCAGACCATGGCCAATGCAGTAGAGGAAAGTGAATTCAGATACTGGTCACTAATGGTGGAAGACAATGGATCATGGAATGGAGATTAACTTTACCTCCACTGATGTGAAGAGAACAGAGGTCCCGTACTCCTTCTCCATTCAGAGTCACTTTTTTAACAGTAAAATTCAGACTGCAGTGAATGTCCAGCGTCTTGTCGGTGACTGTAGCATTTTTTGGGTCAAAACAAAGGCGTGTTTCATCATTGTTGTCGGTAAACTCGAGATTGAAGTTATGCAGTGAACCTGTTTATTAACAATAAAGAGAATAGTTCATCAATGCCCATCATTAATAAACATCATCTTAATATACTCAATCTAAGTGGCCGATAGGGTACCACTGCTGAACATTACCGCTAGACCTGGAGATACCAATATGACTAGCTAAGAACCTAACTAAAAGGACATTTCCAAATACCAATAAAATATTTCCAGTAGTGATATATTTGTATATAAGTAGACAATGATTAAAACAAAATCCACGGCACCAAAGATTTATGTTTGCTTCGCACGATAACAGGGTTTTGGTTCAGATGGAAAGGCCTCAAAACCCGCAAATTTCAAAGGCATTATAGTACAGTGTTGTGAATTTTACCACACTCGTTCTGAGCTTCGGAGAATTCACAGGTCATGGGATCCGTCACGGGCAAATCTAGATTACTCTGGAGGACTGTTCTTTTCCATAAGGATTTTTTTTTTAAATCGGCTATCCTTTAACATCACTCCAGCTGGATTATTAGAACTTTAGTCTTCTGCACTCATACACATTGAGGAAAATATCATGCAGGGCGTGCAAACATTAGATTCTTATTAAAATCCATTTCTGATTCTTCGCGAAAATTTAACTCTCGGCGCCAAAAAAACCAAACCCAAACAGTATTTGCTTCTAGACTTAGTCAAGCAGCATGGGTGTTCACTACAGACTGGGTCTTATCTCCTCATCTCACTTCCAAGATCCTTTAAGGTAGTCTTTTGATCCCTTGAGGTTACTTGGCATCAACTAACAGCAGAGTGGAAAGGTTACACGTAATGTAACATAAAAAATATAAAGTAGAAATCAGGCAAGTCTGGATAAACACATAAAAATATGGATTTCTTTTTAGAACAAGCAAAGTGCAAATTTACCAAACGATCACTTGTCGTGACACGGCTATAGACAACTCCTGTGGAGTGGGGAAATTTTTCGACCGTTGTCATGTCTACATCAAAGTATTTTCCTTTATGCATGAATTATTCAAACGGAACATGTATTGCATATGCACCACGCGATTCAGGTGCCCCACTGTTCGGGTACACATTAACTCCGCTCCGCTGTTCGGGACGTCCCCAGTGACCAATCAGACAATCATCGTATCCCCGGCTATGTAAGCCCACACAGAGTTTCTCTCCTTTCCCCTCCGAATTACTGGCACCTATTGTGTTTTCTTCTTTCGGCCCTCTTAACATTTTGTGCTATTCTACTAATATCACTATGGTTTTGGGATACTCATCCTGTGGAGGTTAAAGTACTTCTCTCGCTCCATCTTTTAGGTCTTTGGCACCTATTGTTTTTTCTTCTTTTGGCCCTATTAACATTTTGTGTTATTCTACATATACCAGTATGATTTCGGGAAATTTCTTCCATGGAAGTTAAAGTACTTCTTTTGCCCGATCTTTTAACGGGAAGAAAAAGGGGGGTCAACGCCCAAAACTTTTCACAAATGTCTTTCGAAAAAGGTCACCTCGAATTGTGATTTGGTCCCCAATTTTTCATTTGGCTGGTTTTGACCGCGTGCCTACACACTTTTTTTTTTTAATCTAGAAGGCTCAAATTGTACCCTAAACTTTAAAATTGGATGCCTCATTTAGATCACAGGTCATTTTACACATTTCTACACTATGACACTGGCTGGCTGGGTGCCAAAAAAAGGGGATTTTATTTTTTAGCGGATTAATTGGGTTGTACACAATGAGTGATTTGCCCCTCTAACAGTTGTCACAAACCTTAATAAGGGGTAGAAAATGGGGAGTAAACTCCCGAAATTTTTCACAAATCTCTTTCAAAAATAGTCACCTGAAGTTCTGATTTGATGCCTAATTTTTCATTAGACTGGTTTTGATCGCATGCTAGTACACAGGCTAAACACACTTTATGTTTTGTTTAGAAGGCTCAAATTGTAGTTGAAATTTTGAAATTGGATGTTTTATTCAGATCACAGGTCATTTTATGTATTACTATACACTGGCACTGGCTGACAGGGCCCCCAGACGGGGATTTTATAATTAGCAGATTAAGTGGGTTGTACAAAATCAGTGATTTGGTCATCTAATGAGTGCCTGAAACCTCACCAAGATTGCTGACACAGGCTGTTGCTATTGTAAGCATTATACCCTCGCAATATTAAATTGACTTGCAGTGAATCATACCACAGTGAGCATGAGCATGTAGCACTGATTTGACCACCTAGAGAAGTTTTCTATCGCTTTAGCCGTATGTAGCTTTTATTCGGTTTAGCAGTTGGTTTGTTGACAAAGATAAATGAAGATAATAAAGAGGGGTTTTTATTTCCTTTCATTTTAATAGTATTCTCATTTCAGTCATTTTCATTTTAACCATTGTCTACTAATATAGCCTTTCGTAGCAAATTGTATATTTGTGTAACACAATCATCTGCAAGCAGTATTCGGAAAGAGGTGTAACATCTGATGTATCTTTTTTCTCTTTGAGTGACCTTTTATGTTCTTTGATTGTAACTTTGATATCTATATTAATGCAATTAATGTTCTTCATAGGAGTAGTCCTCTTAGTCCTAGTTCTATATTATATAACAGTCAAACTGGATCAATTATTATGAGTTAGGAATATCAACAAATTGTTTGTAATTAACAGATTACAACAGATAAATGAAATTTATGCACATTCTTAAGTTCCTATTAAAAACTTTTTTTCAACATATGACATATTGTTTCAAAATGCATTGTGCAATCTTCCCATGACAATAGAAAGTATGGAAATGGTTGATACATGTATCTGGAACCGAATAAACAGACATTTCGCAATCTGCTGAACTACTATAATAGGTACCACGATGTGTTCATAGCCACAATGAGTAAGGAAATGTTGGCACAGAATATGCCGAAAGCACGTTCGGCCACATCGTTTCAAGAGGGTCAGAGGGAAGGTTAGAAGGAAGGAAAGAAGAGTAAGAAGAGGAAAGGAAGAAAAAAGAGAGCGGGGAGGATAATATATCATACAAAATGTGTTTCAGGTAGTAGAAGTCATGAGAATTAAAAAAGAATATCACAGAGTATTTGATTGAGTCTGTTCATGTCAACACATAACAAAAGGAGATCAGCCAACAAATAAGCTGCATTTTCATTTACTCTTCTGATTACAATTCAAAAAGAATGCTGGTAAAGAAAAAGTAGTAAAAGTGGAAGAAGGAGGAGGAGTAGAAAAAGAAAAAGGGGGAAGAATAAGGAACAGAAAAAGAAGAAGCAGAGGAAGACATGAACTATAGGTATTCCTTACCACTATTTTGTACGTGTATCCTCAGCCAGGTAAACGGACGTGCTTCTCTCCACGATACTGACACTGATTGAATGTGCCGATTCCTGATGCATGTGTTGTCATTATTATCAGTAATAGTGTCTTCTTGTGGTTGCACTGTTGCATCTTGGACCAAATCAGCTGAAATGTTAACGAAGATAATGACAACTTAAAGGAATTGCTAAATCTTCCAGTCAGAGCTTCCTCTCCAACCAACTGTTTAAGGGAAGGTGTTTCTCTTTCACAGAGGTTATAATGCAGATCACAAGGTGTGCATTGGATTTTCTATGCAAATTTGCATATCAAAATGCTGGATGCGATGCATTTGTCTTTCTAATGGGTGATAACCCTAGGGCAGCAGTCATTTGCGACAGTATCGGATGGTAGAAATCAGATTTCATTCATGTCTCTGAGATACCTTTATTCATGATTCCATCGAAGTTTTTCTGGATTCTGTCTAGACATGAAGTTGTTTCAGTTTACATTAAACAATGTTGTTCCTTGTCTTTGTATATTGAGATAGAAAATCCAGAAACATCTTGGTAGGGTCATGCATAGAGGTCTCTTCTAGACATTAGTGAAATTTGATGTCCAACAACTGGTGCTACTGCAAATGACAGTTGTCCTAAGATCATCATCCTGAAGGGCGTAACAATGCCTCTGTCAGCATTTTGGTCTGAAAATTTGAAAAGAAACTCGAGTGTACGTCTTAAGGTGATATAAAGTGTTGGTTACAGACTTCTAATTGGATGAAAATAGCATGTTCTCAGATGCGTTAGTAAGACAGTAAAAAATCTGTCCTTTGAATGGGCCCGGGATTGATGAACCTACCTGCGAACTAGTTTGTATTCTCTCCCGATTTTGGAAACTAAACCTGAGTTTGAGTCATTCATTTCGGTTTCGGTATGGCATTCTGTGCGGAGCACTTGTCGTTAAGGAAACTAGTTGGCTTGTTTACACCTTCCGATGTATCGGTTCGTAGCTCAAAAATGAAGTAAAAGACCTATATTTTAAACATTGTTTTCAATAAGCTCATTGAATGCTGCAAACTATTAAAGAAGACTTAGAGATTGTGGAATTTCTTGCAAGTGACAGTAGAGAAAACAAGTTTACTGGCTCAAAGAGGGAAATCGGATAAGGCTTCTGTAACCTGTTGCACACCATGTAATTTACACTACAGTCTCTGGGAGAAAGTGGCATCTTCCCTTTACACGCCATGTGTTTAGCACAGGAGGACTGGTAAATGAACACAAAGTATTAAAAAATGTCTCAAGGAAAATATCTGTGCTGCTACCCAGACTAGTCTGTGACCTAACAAGTCTTGCCAAACATATGAATTGCGCTTTTGGAGTTTACCAAATATGGTATCCTATATAATGATATCTATGGAATAGTAATCAACAGGCAAAGTCCACTGCTTCATCTATGAAGCCAGTTAGGACCTCATAATCTCCAACCTCAATGCACTTGAAACCCTGGAAGCTTTTAGTGAACTGGCCTTCAGCCCTGAATTTTCTATATAACATAGTATTATGCTGAAGATCATTTATCCACTGGCCCTGCCCTCTCTGCACCGTGAACACAGTATCTATCAGAAAACCCAACCACTGAAAACACTCTCATCTCCATCGTTCCCCAGCCCCGAAAAATTCTAGTCTATCACATACTGCTGTCTCTGCGGAAAATTGCATTTCAAACCTCTAAATACTGCATAAAGAACTGCAAAACTGGTACGCAAAAAGTGATAAAATATGCGCTAAAATTTGCAAAAGTTTGGCAGAAATAGCTCCTAACTTCGTTATATTTACAGAATGCATCGTTCACTACCATAATGTTGCAAAGTTGTAGAAGTGAAACATATTAATTTTTTTGTGTTCCCTTTGAAACAATATTATTTATTGTTACATTGCAAAAAAGGTGTACTGTTTGGTCAAAATCAGAACATTTGCAGAAAATGAGGAAAGTTGCAAAATTAAAACTAGGCCTCAAAAAGCGAAATGTGCGGTAATTTGCAGCCGTGAATTTCTAGGGGTGGGGAGGTAAGCAGGAACAGATACTGGCGTCAAGGTTTACTGCTTATGTAGACTATAATGATGGTTGCTTTGTCGCTTAAATTAATGTATTTGCTTTGTATTTTGTATCTATTTGCCCATATGTTGCATACTGCAACCTGGGTTCAAAATGAAATAAATGAAATGAAATAAGCAGAGTCGATGGTATTACCTCATTATTGACCGTGGCAGTTAAACATATTTATCACAGTAAAATCAAGGATGAAATTTCAAAAGCTGAATCAGTTAAAACCTGGCTAGATGTCCCAGGTCTGCCTAGGTAGTAGGCACCTGGCAGGGTCCAGAGACAGTGTCCCAATGTCGTTCACAAAATAAATCTCGTGGGAAAAAAAAATGCTATTTTGCAGTATTTTGAAATTATAATGGTTTGTTTTTTTTAAATACAGCGGTAATTGCGTGAATTATGATATACGGAAATGTTCCATGACCCAAGATTTACTGATCACAGTAAAATTCAATTTATTGTGGGTTCACCTTTGTAAACTACACGTATAACTAATGCAGTAGAATCTCACATTATCCGATTTGGGAGAGGGGGGTGAAGGGCTGGCTTAAAGAATTGGAGTCTGTAAAATATTCAGTGTAATGGCGAAAAGTCAGAGTGGAGACACAGAACAAGAAACCGATGTTTTTATAATGAAACCATGTATGTGAAGTTGAGGTCGTGAGCATCTACTGTATTCTGAAACTCTACTTACCATACTGGCAGGCTGGACCAAACCATCCTTCCTCACACCCTAAGGTGCCTTGACATGTCCCATTGTTGAAACAGTTTTCAATACAGTGGCACTGGTATTTACAGTCTTGTGGTCCAAACCAACCAGCTGGACATGACTGCCCTGTAAACACAGTTGTTTATGTTTATTCACTACTTTCCCTCATATTTCCGTTACATCTGTCCATCTACAACCACAGTGTCATTCTCTGATTACATGTATTTAATGGAGATGACTATTTTTCTGTAGTCTGTCCTGTCTGCAATTTCACTGAATTTTCACACATCCCACGAGAGCACGGAGACCATGAATACATCATCATATCACTGCTGTACCATGGTAATTTATTCTCCTATATGAGATTTATTCAAACAAGGCTAATGTCCAGCTACAATGTTGGTTCACAGGTTTTTTTTAGGAAACCGTCTCCTTCAATAACAGCAAGTGCTACATATTTTCTAATTACACACCCACGCCCTCAACGCACACAGTCTTGTGGTATAGGACTATATCATTTTCAAAGTAACAAGATTGTAGACGTTGTAATAGTCATATGTTTATAAAACTTAGACAGTGCGAGATAATGTTAGGAAATCATCTTTTTTTTAATGTACAAAATGAAACAGCCTCAAATCTGATACTACATTTAGATACAGCCTCAGTTTCAAAATGGAAAATGTTTTTGAAGAATAAACAAATTATAGTTACATTACAGCAGCATCCATTTCTTTTTTAAAGACTATTCAGCCTCATTCAGAAATGAAAACGTCTTGAATAATATCATTCAACAAATAACTTTTGAATGATACTAGACTTAAAAAATAAAAACTTATTTGGGATAAACATGCCATGTGCATCATTACTTGCGCATCCCATGCAGCCAGCATCAAATGTGTGGCAACTGCCTTGTGTAACCCGGTGGCAAGATACAGTATTTAGTATATTCTCCAATCATTATTAAGGGGGAAGAATGTGAGCCCAGTGTAACAATTTTCTTAGGTAGTACATATTATTTTAGAGAAGTGTGTCACTAGGAATTTTACCAAATTACTGTGAAAGATTACTTTAGAGAACTGCCGAAAAAAAACCCATAAAGTACTAGAAATTTCCTGTCCGTACCGGGAATCGAACCCAGGGTCTCTGTACGAAACATGAGCTTAATAAAGTTATTGTTATTGTTATTGTTATTGTTATTGTCTCTCAGCTTACAAGTCTGAACGTGCTACCACTACACCACAGGAATGCTAACTTTACAGCAATTTTATTCTTAAATACCTACTGTCTGAATACTATTCCCTAACTTCCACGTGTAAGCCTAGTGCTCACTTGTGACCCTGATACATTTCCCGACTGCTCACACTTGCTTTACTTTATGTTGCAAGTTCAATGGATATTAGTCTATTCAGAAGTAATTCTGCGTGCCAATCGTTTGCCCCCAACCCCGTATAATAACCAAGGGATTCAACCGGGATAATGTAACCTTAATTTGACAAATGCCATTAAGAGCCCTCTACCAGAAAAAAATTTCTGTCACACCAAAATTCTTCTAATATGCGAGGGTTGTCCCAAAAGTATGTTTTCCTACTCTGTAAATCACACAGTTTTCAATTCATACTCACCAAAATTTCCACAAATATACAACAACACTAGGTCTATTCAACGTAGGATCCAACCTTGTCAACACACTTTTTTTTCCGATGTAGCCAGCTTTCAAAGCAGGTCACCGTGTCTTCACTGCTCATTTGTCTGAGGGCAGCATCACACAATCTCCTCCTCGTCTTCAAATCGCCTCCCTCTCAGGTGTTCCTTCATCTTTGGGAATAGGTAAAAGTCACATGGTGCATAATCCGGGGAGTATCGTCAGCTGTAATGATCCCGCTGAGATGAGAAAGGCATTCCCTTCTGCTTCAACTCGTTGCAAGAAACCTTGAGCGCAAAGCACGCGGTTCTCTTTTTGCTCGTCTGTCAGGAGATGGGGCTTCCATTTTGCACATAGCTTTTTCTTGCCAAAATTCTCAGTCAGGATTCTACGCACTGTAGATTTTGGTACATCTACTTCTTCAGAAATCTCTCTCACAGTCTTTCGTCTATCCTCCTCAATGGCTGCTTTGACTTTTTCAACATTTTCTTCAGACACAGATGCGACAGGACACCCACAACGTTCAGAGTCATCGACATTGATCCGCCCATCTATCGTCTCTCTTACCCATTTTCTGACCGTTTGAATACGTGGACATTTGTCCCCTAGTGCAGCTGAGAGATCATTGTGCATTTCTATTGTTGTTTTCCCCAGAATGACCATAAAGTTGATGATTACACGAACATCATAATGTGAGAATGAATTCTGCATAACGTTGACATCCATGGCGTGAGCAGGAGTCACCGCCTGACTGTCTACTAGTACGGATATTTCCATTTCCGCTCACACTAAAATAACCATTTTTGGTGTGAGAGTAAACTTATTCCATAATTGTACCTTGTGAATTTTGAAGAAAATCCGCTAATTATTTTCGGAGACAGAGAATAGGGGAACGGACTTTTGAGACAAACCTCGTAATGTTCATTATCTATTTTCATTAACATGTTCACTGGCAATAAATCTGAATTGCAGCGGTCTTTGGAAACATAAGAGCAGCTTAAGTTTAGGTAATGTGGGACAGACCAAAATAGCTACGGTCCTTTGAGTATATCCTCGAAGTGCCGGTAACCGCCGTCTTATTATTTACCGCGATTTCGCGATCAGATTTGCTTACAGAATAATACCAGACTTTCAGATTTTAAGCAAAGACCATTTTCACGTCAGTTCAGCTTTGTTTTGAGTGGCAGAAGTCAACCACCGCCTTGAAATAGTTATCATTTGTTGTCTATGTCGATATTTCACAAAAATCGGGGTCGTGCCGATTACCGCCGCTCTACTTCCGGATCAATATGCACGACGATGTTGCCACCGGTAAAGATTTTTCCTGTAAGGCAGGGTAAAATGGCTTTACGAAATGTCATTTTTCTTAGGAAGAAATCGTTCGTAAATTATTGGAAAATGAACTATGAAATTTCAGATTAATGCATAAAATGCTTGGCTTTATTCTGTTTAATTGTAAACTGATGGATTTCTTAAAAAATTTCATACCATGAGTAGGGAAAAGGGGAAAAAACAACATCTCGCTATTGGGGAAAAGCACATGGCCAGAGTGGCAACACAGACTTGAGGCCCGCTGCTTTAGCGATGTTAGACCTTAATTTTTCCCCCTCAAAGAAAGTCATTTCCTTGAGAAACATTACAAGACAGATGTCATATAACTTTACTGAAAATCAGATTAAGCTCTCTAATTTTCAATTTACACAATTTGTTTATAAATTATTGCATTTTTCATTTCACCAAACAATAAAATGTCACGGTTGTTGCATCGCCACTTTCAGTGAGCAAGAATGCGCAACGTGGTCTTGATAAATTGATCATACAAACCTCTAAACCATTTCTTTTTCCACCATTCTAAATTATTTTATTGGAGAAATAAATAAAACACCGTCTGCTGTCATAATCCAAGGGAAATCACTGTAAATTTCGAGGGAAACTGGTTGCAAACGGATGGTGGCGATTACTGGCACGTGCCGGTTACTGGCACTAGAGGATACACGCAAATCAACGCTCACAGATATGGTTCATGAAATTAAACTTCATTTAATATGTTTATAGCAAAACCATATTAATTCCTGTGCATCACAAAGCAATATTTTTCACCAAATTGGTCGTATCTACAATTCATTACACAAGGTGAATGTTGCTACAAGAATAATATTTCCCTAAGGCTTGGAAATATTATTATAAATTCTCAGCATCGACACTGTAAATACCCTATAATATTGCACTATGAAAATGTATCCTAAAAACACTTTAATAAACCTATCTCAGAAAAGCAGTGCTTTGAAAGGCATAAAATATGTTACGGTTATATGCATCATTTTCAGTACGTAAAAAATATGACTAAGTGAACGAAGTTTCCAGACTTGAATTATCTTACCTTCAGTTTGGCAGACTTGGAGAAAGCTGACTAGAAAGAAAATAAGCACAGTGATCGTGGGCAAAGCATTCATGGCGGAGATGTTTCGGTGATTCCCCACTGACTTCTAAACATCAGTAAACAAAATAGCTATGTGTCAACCCTGTGGAAAATTCAAGAGAATTTTTTAACCAACAGTTACATATTATTAAAGGATACATGCACGGAAGGTACGAAAACCAGCGAGGTGACTACAACTAGAATACACGCTGATATCATTAACTTTCTCCCCGAAGTGAGTGAGTGTGAACTGTGTCTTCCTTTCCACTGTGTTCTGCTTGGTTTCTTGTCAGTGTCGTTTCCTTAACTGTTTACCATTTAGTCGGATACGGTTTGGTCTATTTAGTATTACTCATATGAGGCCAACCCGGGCTTATAAAAAGCGAGGAGAGGCATGTTAAGATACGTCACTAATTCGACCTCAGTCGCTTAGTTCACATCGAAGCGATACTTTTCCTGACTTTCATGAACTTTGCAGATCGCTATTCACCGTAGACCTCAGAACGACACGTAAAGAAAATTGATGCTAAAACGTTTAGTATTTGAAGTATGAATGCAAATCAATGTAAACTGAGATAGTGTAGGATTTTATTAGCAATTAGAGGATGGCGCAGCTTAGAATCACATGGCGTCTGCCAGTTCAAATAGAATATATATACATTGCAGATCTTCAAGTTCTGAATATTCAGTGTGTTCATCCCTATGACTGATTAATGCAAAATATAAGGGAACACTCAAATTACTAAGGCAAGCGTAAAATTGACTAAAGTCCGTGAAAGAGGAAGGGCTCCGTATGGTTTGAGATAGATAAAGATATTGTTGACGCCACTGACCTTGCTCTATATGCTGCAGCTCAGATTTCAAATACTGATGGTTTACAGAGTGCCTAAAAACGTAGAGAGGAAAAAATAACGCGAATGGAAAGAATAGAGTATGCCTCAAATGCAAATATTAAAAATACGTTGCTGCCGATGACAATTATACCATACAAAAATGAGGCTGATGCGCTCAACGGTTACCAGTACAGTATGTCCATAAATACTACCACACCACGACATGAAGGTCTTCATAAGACTGACCCTGAAAAGAACTTCGTCACTGATGTAAAGAATACCATTTATATTGTATTCATTACATCAATCATGCAGGTGAGTTAAAAAAAAAACCAACGGATTCGCAATAATAAATTTGACGCAACACTACAATGGGTTAATGACACAAAAAAAATTACTTAATAAACGTGAGAGCTGGCGACGGCAGTAATGATGATAGCAACTTTTGAATGATTAATTAAAATAACAAAGATACTACTCATATTAAGCTTCTTGGTGGATTTTTTCGCATCCATGGAATAACAAGACTGTTAGTGAGCTGTTTAAGAGCCGATGAACAGGCAACAACAAATCTCTTTCACCCTAAGGACCACTATCAACTCTTACTTAGATGAATACTTTTCTGAAGAGGCCAGTCTGTCAGTGCGTCACTTATAAAACCACTTTCACATAGGCGGTTTCATAGTTTATTTTTTTAACGATTATTCTCCTTTGCTGAGATGTTTTTTAAAAATGGGTGTGTCATTTGTTGTTTTTTTTTCTCTCTATCTGTGTGTGGATGGGTGGGGAGGGAGTTGTTTCTGAAAAGAAAGCTTTTGCATTATTTGAACTTTTAAGATTCTCATGACCAACATACTTCATATCAGAACTGAAATGCGATCGTTGATGTCTCTGCGATCCGACGTCATGAACTAGTTGCAAGAGTGAGTAATGAGTCACACTGATTGTGAGGCTGTTATAAATTGTCTTTCTCCAGAGCGTTAAGTAAGTAATGGATATAAAAAGGTAAAGCCAACACGCTGGAATGTCGCTTGAACGCCGTGAGCAGGCACAAGTGGAAAACGTCATTAATAGACCTCTTCGCGTAATGACATTGGAGATAAAGTAGAGTCTAGCGTTACAGGACACAGATCGCATCTGGCTGGGAAAACTTTCATTAAGCCTAGCCAGTGTGGTTAGATGATTTGACTGTATCGGCATCTTGGGGTAAGGAGAAGAGAGGAATTTAAAAACAAAAGTGCCGGCCAGTTCCAGGAGAATGCCACTTCAGTTATTTGATTGTTGAAGAGCTCTGACATTCCTCGTCTACTTTTTATTTCCAATTTTGGTCATGTTTCATGAAATGATTCTTGAGTGTCGAAGTTTCTTGGATTAAATGAAATTGAAAATCACCACAAACTAGGTCACCAACCCCTCCCCCCCCCTCCTTTCCCCTTTTTTTCCCCCGGATCCGCCCCTGAATTCTCACCAAATGCTCTCCTAACCGGAAACGCGAAAACCTGCAAGGGATCTCACATGATACTGAACTAAACTGCCAGATCTATGAAGGGTTGGCGACCACAGAAAGGAATCCTTGCGTAATGTTCATGTATAACCGTTTCTTACGAAATGCATACATCCACTGTCAGCTTGTGCCGGTGACCTCATTATTAAAAAAAAAAATCTGCAAATCATAATTTTAGCATTAATTTGCGCTTCTTTCTCGTTGTGTTGGGGTGGTGTCTCTCTGCTCACTTTTATCTGCTCACCAGTGACAAAGTAGGCTATTTCTTTGCTAAGTGCCACATTAAATTTTAAATTGTGTACATTTCCGAAACCTATAATACTTTGTAGGCACGACCGAGCTTTAACTTACTGTAAGAAAGAAAGAGGTTTCAACTAACGTACAGTTAGGACGTTAGCCTACATCCCAGCTAATCTTACAAAGATATAAATCAGCACTCACATCACTGTACTACATTTTATCACAAAACTACACACATTCAGTCCTAAACGAAGGTTTCCGTTCTATTCCCTGCCCTGCCCAGAACCAAAAACTCTTCTGCAAATTAAATGAAACCATGAGATTTGCAATTTCGGTAACACAGAACGTCCTGATTGAAATGAATAATGATAATTAAGCCCAATAACAGGTCCAAATGCCTTGCAGTCGGAGGTTGACAGTTTCGTAATGTGGTGTAGATAAAGCGGGCCTACAACACGGGTCTCCAAAGCCACAGGCGTTCTTGAATAACGGCAGAATACCACGGAAATTTACACTGTAAAAAGCCATACATGGAGACGAACATACACAGAAATGTCAAACAATCCTTTATTTCTTTCTCTCTTCCGCCTTCGGTGGTTTACATCGTGACATACAAGGACAGAGCAGTGAAAGCTATTCGTGACATTATCAGATGCTACGCGCTAAAGGATATAGCTTTCTTCCTTAGTGGTACATTTAAATTAGTTCAGGTGACGCTGCTGGGTACTGTCGTTGTCATCAGTCCACTTATTCTTTCAGCCGCCCACGTTTAAACGGCGATTGCGGCCCAGCTCTCTTTGCACTCTTCTTGAATGTTTGCATCCCGCCTTCGAATGTTACAAGAACATATGTTTACTGTCATGACTTTGTAACAAAACTAAATAGGCCTGTCTAACTTACTCTATGGCTATTAAGTGGACTTGACCACAAAATGTCTGATATAATTGGTGCTTGCAAGTAAAACTAACTAATCATAATTATTGCAAAGCGTGTCAAATGTGTTTAAGACCTGGTCGGACAGTGCGGGCAAAACGCTTTAGTGAATACTCATATACTAAATTAAATAATCACAAAAGAAATGAACATCTTATTGTTGACTTTTCCCGTGTAATGCCTGGTCGTTGTCAAACTTATAATATATTTATCTGATTTTATGTTGTAAGACTTCAGGCGGTTTAAAAAACCCCCTCAAACTCGTGAAAACAGAACGGGGTTAAATCTTGGGGATAGGCAGATAGTAACAAAGACTGTGCTGTGAATGAAAGGAAAGAGGTTCATTAACTGTAATAAAATAGTTTTGAGACGACTTCCTTAATTTTTTTAATGCAAAGTTTAGACACTGTCAATACGAATCGACACTAGACACGGCCAATAATCACGCTTTGTTGACAGCGGGGTAAAGAAAGAAATGTTGTGTTGTTTCAGTCAATCAGATGAACCAAATACTGTAAACCATTTTTTGCCGTAATATTTTCCCGCTGCAATGCTGTTTATTATATATATAGATATATTTATATATTTTCAATGTAAATGAGTCCAAAAGTTTAAAAACAATATTCATCCAGAATTAAAACAAAAATATACCAGATTCAAATTTCCAGGCAATTCTGTGCAGTAGCTGAGAAATTATTGCTGTTAAATGACAACAAGATGTGAGTATACGCACTATGAGTATAAATAGGAGAAAAAAGGGGGGAGAGGATGTATCTATATTCATAGCAAGTGAAACATGCATTGCACTGCGTTCTGCAACAACTCATAGAACAGAATAGAAATATATGTACAGTTAACTCCCCATTTATGCAAGTCTTCAGGAGCATGTTAAAAGTTGTGATTAACAGGATTTGCGATTATTCATGACTCTTATATAGATAGTAACATTTTATTGTGTGGATAATAATGCGCTCAAGCGTAAGTTGCGATTACCCAGATTGCAATCAAGCACAGTCGACTGCTTCATAAACATTACTGTGACAGAGATTCTCTAAAACTTAAAACTGACAGGTATGGTCTTTGAAGTACACGTCTAGTATACGGGTACATTTCTGCTGAATTGATGGTCTGGGGCTGCAATACATTTACGATAAGCAGAAAAAATCTACTGAGTACACTGTATGATGACTTCATTCAAATAATTAAACTGCGCATCCCTTAACGAGTGCCTTGGGGCATGGATTGAGTACCCAGGCGCGAGATACAATACTTATGCTGTATGCAAGCGGATAAATTAAGGGTATACTTAAGAGAATAAACAAACTAGTTAGGCAAGCTTTACAGAGATGGCATGCCACCTAAACAGACTAGACCCTCGCTACGTCTATAGGGTTCTTCAAATCTTCCGCGTGAACCACGGATCGCTCTAAGTCCGATAACCGCCTACGTCATCAGTCAGAGGGCACCTGGCGAGGCTGGGGGATGAGGGGGGGGGGGTCAAGTGCATATATCCGTGCATAACATTGACCGAGGCTAGTGATCACAGCTCTATGTGGAACATGGAGAAAATGACGTTCCTGGCGCTAAAATTGATTTAATGACCAAAATCTACTTCATCAAACTGTTCTTCTGTAGGGTATCCCCACGAAATCAGTGTGATCCATAAGGTCTATTATCATTATGCCGGCTTCTTCACTCGGGGAAGAGGAAAAGATCTGTGTAATCTTAGCATTAGAAGCTGGAATCCATGATCAGACCTACCTAGTTATTAAAAATGTGTAATTATCATTTCATTAAATAAAGTTATAAAGTTCTTGTATCAAATGCCCCTTGGTGCGTGAATAAAGTATGTGTTATATCAAGTATGTGTATCAAGGACTTAAGAATTCGCGCATATGATTTCATAGTTCGTAAAGAGATACACCTATTGATATAATAACTTAATATCTTGACTTCCCCTTCCTCCTCTCCCACGTGCAGCTGATTAATAGGTAATACTGATACTAACAGACATTATAAAACATATTCCCTGATTTATCTCCTTATGTGAACGTGTAGAGGAACCTCGATATTAAGTGTTGATTCATTTAATAAGGGTAACTTACCTTGGTATTAAGACTGAATTTCACGTGCACGGACTCATTATCATTCTATCATTTTATTAATGAGGCACGTATTAACAAGTATATCAAGTATACCTCAATAATAAGTACACCAAGGGCATTTTTTATTATTATGGGATTTTATTGTAATATGCATGGGCATGACTGTGCAGGTGTTTGAGCGTGGCACACGTGTGTGTGTGTGTGTGTGTATATATTTTAGTGTGCGTGTCTGTGTGTTTGTGTATTGGGATGTTTGTGGATTTGTGGATAGATGTCTACAGTCTACGAGTAGATTAGGCAAGAACACCCGACATAACTTTTGATGTTTTCCCCAACTCATTTGCTCGTTCACTGATATTGCGCTGCGTTGCACAGAATAACTACTAGCTGCTGCAACCATCAATCATAGACTTTTTTTTTTTTGGTTAGCAGGAATTCTGTAAAATTCTGCTGATTTTAGCACCAGTACCAAAAAGTTCTTGATTGCGTAGCATCATTACCAAAAAGTTCTTGACTGCATGGTCTTAACCCTCTAGTGCCCAGCCCTATTTACAATGGCACAAAAAGTCCGAGCTCCAGTTTTTGGATCACTTCTGGATCCACTATGCTGGAACAAGCAACAAAATGATAATAATAATAATAATAATAATAATGCGGTTTATAAGTCTCATATCCAGGCTAATGCCCGCTCATGCGACTTCACACTATTATGGTGGGGTGATGATCTTGGTTTGCTTTTTCTTTGTTCCACGAAATGTATCAGATCTGATACGCTGGGCACTAGAGGGTTAAATTAGTGGTATTTCGGAAATTTCTAAAGTTTCGGAAAAAGGAAAAAAAATACTCTCTCCAGATCTTGACAATGTTATTTCCTATGTTCAAGTGGCAAGTACTCTAAGCGCAATGCTTGTTCCGAGGCATTAATTGAACAATCTTCTAGATTACGCCTAGCAGCCTAAGCAGTAGTAACAGTCAACATCGAAGGCAGCACGAATCTGACCTTTCACCCATGAATGAAGTATGAAGGTAACAGTCGGCCGCCGGTTCGGACGGCGCGGCTAAAAATAGATCGCTTGGGGGACTCCGTTTCAGCGAGCAGCGTTCTGAAGCACCCTATAAAAGTGGCGTATTTGTAGTATGCAAACAGTGCAACCTTTCTGGAAGAGCGAAACACACGGCTGTCGCAGCATAAGTAAGAGCTTTGGCAGCTGATGAGTCTATGAAACAAGCTCACATATTCATTTATTTGTGGACAGTATGCAGTGATTGGCAGATAAATGAGGTCTTGCATTCGAAACTGTTACCTACGGCCGGTCTCGCTCTGTGATTTATCTTGGACGTCACAATAAAAATGTTATCCCAGCGAGGCATGCAAGCTCAAACTAAATTCGGACAGTTTAGCGAACGGCTATAGAAGTACATTGCTTGTTGACAATGACACTATTGACACGGTATATTTGCCGACATACAGCACACATGCAAATGCAGCGGTAGACTGATGAATGAAACAACGTCACATAATCTACACATCTTGGCCTTCTGCATATTGAAACAAAAGGAAAAAACAATAAAGTCCCTAGTTTTTCTCTATAATTATATTATACCAAGTGTCAGAGGAATGTCGTTGTTATTTTAGAACAAAAAAAAAATCATTTGACCTCAACATTCTAGAAAGTGCACGTCAAGTTCGCCCGTCCCCACCTTGTTCTTTTCTTTTCCCAAGATTTTTTTCCAGCAGAAAATGGCGGCCAGTGTAACACTTTCAATGTCTAAATACCCCATTTTGGAATCAACGGCCAAATCCGGAAAGTCCCGACACTCCGTTATAACTGAGCTCTATTGTACTTCTACCCTGTGTCTACTCGATCAGTAAGTCGAAACGTGATATCAGATGAGTTAATCATCTAACATTCTAAGACAAAGTCTCGCTAGTTCCATTTCAGAATATCTTCGATGATATCCCTGTAAAGGGTTGTAGTTGTTTATCTGATCTTTCATATTTTAATTAACTTTTTGTCATGATGTAGCCCATACTAATTAATAGAAAAGTATTTTTAAAAATAGTTATTTTCTAAGAGCATAATTATTATAGTAATATATTAGCCTCTCGGTTCAGCGTCCATTTACACCGCACTTATAAGAAAGAAGGTTGCATTGAAGTACCTGTACTGTAACTGTGTATTCTAAGACTTCTGAGTACAATTACATGCTTTTCACAAACTCTCAAATTTCTAAGCAATACTGTGCTAAGAATGAGCTAGATGCACCCTACTATTCGTATAAATTTACATTTGGACCGATGACTAAAATGAACACTACCTTTATGCGTAGGTGAAACTCCATGTCGTTTCTCCAAAAGCCACATGAGCAGCAAAATACGATCCTAGGAATACAGCTTATGATGAAGAGATATGAAAGATGAATAAATAAAAGCAGTGGCCAGTCCGCTTATGTCAGCAGGAAGCACATTCAAGTGGAGGATACCGGATGGAGTTTGTGAAGTGGAGCTACTTCCATACTCAAGCAATTGTAATACAGTAATTCTACCTTAAAGGATTTCGAGATAGTTACACACGGATGTAAAGTACCGGTACATACATTTGAGATTTCGCAAATGTGTCGTGTAACTTGACATCCGTGATTTTGGCTAAGTGTTTGCGGGTTCATGGTTTGGGGTTTTGAATTACTTGTCTCCTAAAAACGGTTATTAAAAAGGCAGTGTTTTTCAAAGCATTGCTTCATGAAATAGGTCATACGGTTCTCTTTGTTTTTACACGTACATTTTACACTGCACATGATCATTCTGTTACCTTTTGATCACTTTGCGTCTCTACCGGCAATGTATAATGAGATCCGCATACTCGGGACGACTTTTTACGGCTCAGGATTTTTTTTTTTTGTTGTTGAAAGTTGTCATTCTTAAATGCACGTCTCGAGAATGGCAATGCTGCCCGCGGAAGTTTTCATTACAATTTATCTTTCGAAATTACACCCAACGTGATTTCAAGGAGCAACAGCATTTAATAAACGGTTTCTTCCTACATATGATCGTCAATCCTAAGTCATAATGAGAAGACGACTAAAGTAAAATTACATAGAAGTGCATGTATATCTATTGTTACCTATGGGTAGACCTATGAACGACATCAAACCGACCTGTTGACAACGGGCAAAGATCCGTAAAAGGAACGTTTTTGTATTTTTTGAATGGCAAACAATGTGAGTGGCGCTGCACAAGTCAGAAAAAAGAATATGTCTACGAAGGTTATTCATAACTGATAAGATGACCAAATTCGATTCATCTGCTCCTGAGTTTGTTTTTAGGCGCGTACCGGACTACTATGTGATTCTTTTTTGTTGTTTTACATGGTTGCATTGTTGTCAACAAATGGTCGCTGAACTGATCTACCATCAGTGAAGATTTTCGCTTTGTTGTGTTGCGTTCAAATCCTGCCATTAACGGCATTATGGTTGCTACCGTGTCCTGGAAATAATCCTGATTTTGCGAATTCCACTTCACTACATATCTACTCCTTTCAGCTGTGCATATAATACAGTTAACTTAGTTTAACTACAAATTTAATAGTGAACGCGAATTCTTTATCTCATGCGTATCGGCATGAAATGGACAGGGATTTAACAACAAAATCGGCCTACATCGTGATCTTGCCACTGCAAAAAGTAGCATCGTTTGACAGCAGTGGCGGCGTATGGTCCTTTCGATAAAGGGATGCCAAAGAAGATGGACAAGCATTTAATGGGCTTTCAAGTCTTAATAATCAGACACAATATACGCTAACCTAAGTTACTTAAATAAATATTATGATGACACTCATCCTGATCTATTTAAATCTACATTTCTTTTTGAGGTTTATTGTTTGCAAATCAGCCAATCACACGTTCAGTGAAATCGAACAATAAACCTACTTCTTGGAAATACGAATCCTTGTTTGGCTTCAAATTTGCACAGAAAAAAAAAAGTGTGCATGTGTGACACAACAAAATACATCTGTGTCACTATAGTAGATCAGTCGGTAGCCAGACCTGCCTTAGGCTTAGGAATCGAGCCGCCGATAGGGTAAAACCTTTCAATTTAACAAACCTTAATCAGTTATAAACAAAACTGTGTAGATAAACAATAAAAGATATTTTGTACATGCATGAGGCACCACATTTTCCCGCGAAATTTAATACGTTCTACTTTGACACTAGATATACCACATGTCGAATTATGAAGAGAGAACGGTGAAACTCAGCAAAGATCAAGTGACGCTGCCAAACTTCGGCATCCTGTCCTGACCTTAGAACACAGCATATATCTGAAAACAAACCAAGTGGATTTGGCATGCATAGAACCGTTTTACCAAGTTTCGACATTCTAGTTGTAAATGGCCAGCCACTAGGGTACCCCTTGTTCGGATAGTCACGCGACGCCACTGTGCATAATCAACATACGTCGCGTCTCTTTACTGTAAAACTGTAAACTATGCACACACGTTAATGTTCATACAGAGATAAACAAAAAAAAATGGCTATTAAGACTACTTGCTAAACTGCGACATACAAAATTTCGTTAAAATTGGCTGATAAATACTAAAGTTATTACGAAAAAAATGCCGATTTTTTTCCGTGTAACAAACTATAGTAGACCATTCCCCACTAAGACTTAATCCACAGGCATCCCGGATGTTGACGGCGCGGTCGAGAGGGATCTAGGGCCGGAGGTAAACGAAAATCCCCTGCCGCTGTTTTTAGAGTTCGGTGCAACAATGCTCAACCACTGTATTAAACGTGGACATGCACTTCAAAAATAATTTTGTTTTCCAGTACTTTTTCTCTCTCAAAATTATCTATGGTGCATACCAAGACAATCTGGCGGAGAAATACCATCGTTCGGCTACCGTTGCGTGTGTAATGGTTACAGACCTGTAACTGTACTTTCACTTTGTGGTCCTACAACTTAGGGGGTATATTTCATCTCCCCTTTTCCCTCTTTTGGCATGCCCTGCTTCCAGTAATAAGGGCTCCAGGAGGGAAATTTTGATATCATGGGAATCTGTGTCCATTTTGCTTTATTTTACCAGGCACTATTTAGCCCTGGGCTGGAACTGCCAGCTCAAGGGTGTGCTCAGGCGGAAGAGGAGGGGTTTGGCATTGACCAGTGAAAAATGTAGGCTCTGTTTACAAATAGCAACCAAGCTCAAAATTTCAATGGGCTTGCTAGGGTTGGGTAAG
>JAWQUT010000496.1:147321-182408 GCA_033807755.1 Ellobium chinense
GATTTTAATTTCAAAGGCTTAGATAGGTGCAAATATATGTGTAGACTCAGAATAGGTGAGGTTTAGTCACTCAAGTATAAAATTTGTGATTGTTGCTAGGTGGGTAAGGTTACCCTGTTTACTGAGTAAAAAGGCCTAAAATATTAGGGTGTCTGCTTCACTGCCTAAGTTCTCAAAATCTAACTGGTTCAGGTGCATTTTTCTTTGTGTCAAAATTTGGAGGAAGAGCTAAACTACATATTTGGAAAGTATTTTGAAAAGGCACCCCAGGATAAGTTAATGAGAGGTGGAAAACCTAATATAGCCAACAGTGAAAAATAAATTGGCATCTTCATACCATCACCCGTCCGCAGAGCACTGGCTAGACAGGTTGGCCGTGCGGATAGAACGTATCTGACGTAGGCTTATGACCGCCACGCCCGCAGCGGGGTGTACGAATTTGGACTTTGCATAACGGAACCCTGTAGATTGTTTGGGGCAGGCAGAGGCATAATATCATGTTGACAGACCTTGAAAGACTGTTTTATTGGAATAACAGAGTATCATACGATTTAACATGGTCTATAGGACGATGAAACTTTCCGTCAACATATAGTTCTTTTTGTAAGTTTTTCCTAACAGAAAGAGGCGTTTCTAGTTAACAGATCTAGACTATATCAAGAGCAGATGCTTCAGGAATTCAAATAGGCCCGTATGGTGTAAATAGCTGTGTTACGGGATGCAAAAATTGCTTGTGGAGGTTTGGTAATCTCAACTTTTAACCTTCACTGGCTGTCGATAATAACTTCATATTAAGTCCGTCGCGGGGCATACAGTGCCCCATACTCCTTGTAAAGCAGTAAATAAAAAAAAAATCTGCGTTACGGCTATCGTGGGGCATACAGTTCCCCATACTCATTATATAACAGAAAACGGGAAACCTGCGTTACGGCTTTCGTGGGACATACAATGGCCCATACTTTTTACATAGTAAGAGCACACATCTTCGTGTAAGACTGTCTTGAGGCATGAAAGTACCCATGAAAAATTATAATACAGGCGCAATAATAACTTGACATTCCTTTGATATCAGCCGATTTCATAATGGAGGAGCTAAAGGAAGCATTTGCGTATCCGCAACAAGTAATAATCCATGTGTGCCGTATTTAAGTGCACATGTTTATTGTCACTAACCAATCAACACCCATTCATAGTTGTCGTGATAGATGAGGTCCTCATCGCCTTTGTCACCTTTTCTCTTGTCATTATCACCATCATTTTCGTTCACGTCGTCGTTTGTGCTCGATTTTCTGCGTCTTCCTTTTCATCGCAATCATCACATTTCCACTTGTATGACAGGCTAACAATACTAATAGAAAAGATAGGCATTTTGCATCGTCTGGCACTGTTTCTTCAGTCAAGGGCTGTCTCCGTTCAGTCATATCATGAATTACGACCGGCAGTTGACTTATGAAGTGCGTAAGGATGAGCTGAAATTCACTTTAGATTATTAAAATTACATAGCTGAGAATTTCCAATTGAATTTAAAAAAAAAAAAAATTAACGCATTAGTCAGTTTAGAGTCATGTCTCTGAGAAAGGCGTTTCCATGAAGAGACAAATGAAAATTACCATATTTAAAAGCATTGTCAAGGATTTATGACAAAAATCATTGCTTACTGCCTTTCTGCCGGTAGGCCTATTCCTGATATACGTGTACAGATTGACACAGAAAAAAATACGAACCAATGTCGTCCGTAGTGAACAGTTATAACCTTCAAATTACAGTGGTCAACACCTGAATCATACGTCTATCAACTCAATGAATATGGTTGACCTAACGATAACTATTTAAAAATTAAAACTGTATATGTGTCAGATTGAATTTCACGCTTTACACTTGCGTTATAAACGTTCTTAGAATGATTCTATTTCCTCACGTATGCGTTTGCAAAATCGACATTTTTAAACGGGTATTTAAAACAGAAATTTGCTTACTAAAATACCGGTATTTCTTTTCTCTGTTCAAAGATGTATTGGTCAAATCAGTCGAAAGCTTTTGCTGTCGCAGAACCTAATAACAAGGTAATTAAAGCAAACAACTGTTAATGTTAACCAGGTTTGGGCTTCACCATAGAAAATATCTGAAAAAATGCAGAAGGTATGCATGACTGAAAAACTTCAGGGAGAATAGTACCGTTTGAAACCTCAGCCATCGGTCATCAAGCTTATGAACGAGTTTGCAGAATGCACGACTGGAAATGTCCCCGAGGCGAAGAGTGTAGGTCACCCTTGTAAACACTACTAGTGAGAGTCTCAGACCAATTCTGTTGCCTGATTTAGAGTTGTAAGGTACAACAACTTTAAACTTACAGGTGGACTCGCACATCAAAAAAACAAATTTGTTTTCCAGTACTTTTTCCCTTGTGAAAATTATCTATGGTGCCCATCGAGCCATTTTCGCGAGGAGAGAACATCGCTCTGATCCAATGCGCGTGTGTAATATGACGCACTAAGGAGAGCTAGAGTGACCGGGCTTTGCTCTTGCGTCTATTTATTTCCCTTCCCCGAACAGAAGCAGCTTGCGACAAAAATGATGACGTCACTAAAGTTCCAGCAGCTACAGACACCTTTATCTGACAATATATTATTCAGCTTTCAATTAAACTTCTGGTCACCCAAATTCAAAAGTAAAGTTTGACCTTGTAAGCCAGGTAAAGTATTTTGTATTTCTATTTCCTCAGCATGACTTCGTTTGACACAGCTGAAATTTCAAAGATTCATACCGATGTGTTATCATCTGTCCGCAGAGCACTGGCTAGACAGCTTGGTCGTGCGATTAGAGAGTATTTGACGTAAGCTTATGGCCGCTGTGCACGTCGTGGGTGTAAGAATTTGGACTTTGCCTACTCTAACCTTGTGTTGTCACGGACAGACAAAGACATACCATACTTACAGACACTTGAAAGACTGTTTTATCGGGTTGATAGAGTTTCACATGAATTAACATGATCTGTATGACGATTCAGCTTTCCTTTAAACATAAACTCGGTGAACTTGACATTGATGCCAGGGTGCTAATGTGTAATTGGATTCAGACTAAAATGGAAAGCAAACCATGGTGGATTGATGACGTCTCAGTCTAGTTTTCATACGAAGCGCATTGCTTGATATCCAGCTCCATAAAATACTCTCTTTTGCGCCGATCAGCCACCACTATGGCATAATATGTACTTGGAGCCTTTACAATCACAGATTTGCATAGCCTGGATGGTCTTTAGCAGCCGTGACCTGGCTCCAGGACGATGACAGTGACCAAAGAATGTTACATTGGCATGCTCAAGCAGTTCTGAATAGCATTAGGACAACGCCATTTTCACCGTGGTTTCAGCAGGATGGGATACAACTCACACTGCAAATCTGTCACTCTTTCGTGGTTGAAGGACAAGCCTGGACAGCGTCTCATCAGCAGACTTCCGAACATTGAGTTGGTGCCTCATTTACCTGATTTTAACTCTTATTCCCTACCCCACCCCCCCAGCCCCCCACACCCTCCCGAGCTACATAAAGACAGGCTGACTCACTACAGTGAAAAATCTCTCCATAAAAAGTATGGCTATCTGTATGCCCCACGACAGCCTTAACAACATAGTGAAAATCAACACACGGGTATTTTCTTATTTTACAATCTTAAAATTAAAAAATGCCACATAAGGTATATCAAAATGAAGTAAATTAGGAACTTGAGGAATACATGAAATATGGAGGCGAAATAACTTTTCGTTCAAACGTTATACGAATTTGAAAACCTCTCTGGGGCATAAAATACCCACCAAAGCCGGTGAAGGTTAAAAAAACTTGAAACCATCCAGTCGTCTAACTTCAATATCCCAGGCAGTACTATGATGCATTACATCAGTGGTGCCCCACCTACATCTTGGAGCAACCGGCTCCCTGACATTCACTCATATAAACCAATGTCTTAAGTATGATACAGATCTCCTCTTCCGTCGGAAACCAACAAAGCACATCCATACATTTATCCGGCTCCAGCCTGTGTCTTTTCTTTGGTAAAACAAATTCAAGGGAAGAAACAAACTTCCGCAGTGCAGCTGGTTTTATCTCGGCTGTGACGTGTTTTTTTTTGTGATTGACATTGCGACTCGTTGGATTCGGCAAAAGTTTTGGGTTCGCTAATGCGATGCGCGCAAGACGACTCAGGATAGGAAGTTAGGGTATTTTTCCAAAAAATCTCTTAATTTGTAATATTTGTTTCAAAGACTGTAACAAGCGTGATTTCTTATCATTTTATTACAGGCATAAGATGTGCCTTGTTTCCTTGGGCTCCAACAACATGATATCACTGTGAAGTGTGATAGGCTATTTTCATAACACGCACCTTTTTCAAAATGTGGCAATCAGTTATATCGACCTATTCACAGTCGCCATTGCTGAAACTAATACCTTTCTTCTAGTCCTACCGCCATGCTGCTGTCACTGAAAAAGGAATTCCTCATAACCCAGAACAGCATACCATAACGCGAACAGAGCCCAAACTGAAACACATTAGGTTAGACTTCATACTGCCGTCCAGTCCTTTATACTGCCGTCTAGTCCGTGATACTGCCGTCCAATAAAATTTCTCTAGTACAGTATTATGATTGAAGATATTTATCATTACATGATACTGGTTTGAGGTTTTGTCTCAATTTTGAATATCTGCGATACCCCCAACCCTGGCACTTTAACACAGCTCCAGCAACTGAGCAGTGTATTCAGTGTGCGGGTGACATCTAACTTGATTATAAATAACTTAAAAGTTGTTCGTGGTATCGCTGGATAGGAGTATTCACATTTTATAAGGAGACCATAAGCTAGAAGAAGGAGTATCGCCTCATAGGTTGACTAAGGAGACATGCAGTTGCGCAAACTTTCGGTCATTTCATTTCCATGTAATAAAATCCTGCTCTGATAAGATTCCTCGGTGTCATAAAGATGTGTCATGTGGTTCCACAAGTCTTGAAGGAAGTAAAAAATATGACAGGAAGTTGAATTTTAAAAAAAAATCGAACCAAACTGTCGCTTGCCGAGACATCAGTACTGAAACCTTTAATGAGCATTTAATATACTGATTATGCACTATTGTCAATTGAGGTCTTTGCATCGTTTTCAGACAAGATCGCAACTGCATGAAACCTAATACTGAGTATGCATTTGATAAGGACAACATGCAAAAACAAAAAAAGTTTATTGTCATCATTGCCGTCACCTTTATCATCTGCATTCTCTTTACTCTCCTGTCTCTTCTTCCCCTTTTTAATTTCGTTTCATCGCCCTTTGTTCATTTTTACCTGCATGTCTAATCGCCATCATCATTATACATTTAGCATTGTAGCGAGCAAGTGTCAATCAGTATTGGCGTATAGTGAAGAGGCACTGAATATGATAGCTTCTCCTTAGAAACGCCACTGACGTTGCTACTTTAAATCACAAACCAAGTCCGCTGTGCAGGAAACAGAATACTTCTTTATTAGTAACAAGGTGTAACCAGCAAATAATTCACAAAGCACAGACCATACCAGCCAACTCTCAAATAATTCACAATGTACAGACCATAACAGCCAACTCTCCCAACTCTCTCACTCTCGTGCCTTTTATAATAATTTCAGTAGAAATTCTAGAATAAATGACGTCATCATCATATGATGCGCCCAAACCAATATGCTAGTCTAGAACGTACTAGCTGCAACTTCCAGACTAATTAGAATCAAAACATTCCGATCGGGGCCCCACTCGAACCCTCGAGAAGGCTAATACTGCGTTCACTCGAAGCATCCTACCCGAACCTTCGGGACGGCTAATACTGTGTTTACTCAACGTACCATACGGTCGACCTGACCTTGACACTAGACAGTCTCACTAGCGGTACTGCCGCCGTAATTAAAAGAGAGGAAAAAAAACAACTGATCTCAACAAGGTCGGCCGCTACTAACTCGTAACTGCAACGTTCTCGAATCATGAAGGACCGGAGCCGCGTGCGGTCCAGGGCCGTATAACAGAGGAGGGGGGGGGGGCACTAGCCTAAACAAACAACAAGCATCACAAATGTTACAAGCATCGTCGTCAAGACGGTTGCAGTCGACGTACACCGGCTCCCCAGTGCCAGCAGACATCTTAAAATTTCCTCAACTAATTCTTACGTAGAGTTTCATCTTTGTTGATCATAGCATCCGCGGATTGCAAGGGGATAAGAATCATACCACATGTTTCTCGACAGAAATAACTATCAAATATTGTACCTCATTTTCAGTGAAAACAGGCAACGATTCAGAAACAAGAAAAGGATGCAATGCAGTGTTTTGCCCTAGTATACAGACATCCTCTAGTTTCTCTTCCAATCCGTCCGTCTCCTTTTTTTTCCCAACAAAACAAAAAGTGAGATCTAACAAGAGCAGTTGTTGTCAGTCACATTATACGACATTACATCTTTCGCTAAGCGCGAAATCACCTCTTCGTAACCACTGCACGTCTGCATTTATAATTATATTTAATAATTATAGCCTTGCATGTATATGTCGACAGCCTATTTTTAGAAGAAGCGCTTCCTGATCTAACGCATAAAGCTGAAGGAAACTAATGAATATGGAAAAAAAACTGTTTAATATTGTGTTTTTCTAAAGTGGGCAGAAATCTTCTGGTGTAGAGATGACAAGTTCTAAAGCTATGACAGGTCAAACTTACCGAAATCAATATATTACATGACTCACTCCAAGCGGCCGACATGAACATGTCCGACACTTGCGACCGAGACATACATTTTTTATTATATCGCCCCATCCATGACATAACTTGATTGCAAATTTCACTATTGCGAACTAGTCTTAAGAGAGATAAGCAATGAACATTTAGGTAGCGTCCGTCTTTTACTATCTCTGATATTAAGGAAAAAACCCGCTGTATTTCTTTCCTCATTTATTACAATAAATGTCGGCAGAAGCAATGCCATACTAGTAACGTGATCTTGACAAATCATGATAGTAAGAGAAGGGGTCTTCAACATAATTATAGTCTAGTTGCATTTTGTCCGAAGGTGATTTAGATCAGTCTAGCAGTTTTCCGGCGCAAAAACCTGTCATTACACCTCAAGTATGGTATAGGAAAGAACACAAAAATCGATGGTTTTTGTTTTTTTCTTACGAGATGAAACTTCGCATACACCCACACATAGATAAATAAAAGGACAAAATTAAGTTTATGCCGACACATTTAGGTCAAAGAAATTGTTTATTGTTCAATCAGATGGTATCATAATATTTAGTTTCCCTGTCAGGTAAGTCGTGACCTGCGCTTACCTCACACCCCTTGGCACATCTGGCCATGAATACAGAAAGGGCCCACCAAGCGCGCGACTGCTTGCTTTCTCAGTTGTTTTTATTTTTTTTAAACTGCCGTAATTGTAATGACATATATGCATGATTTTGAAAGGAATAATATGGGGGATGTGGGAGATGGGGAGGGCTTCCCAGGATCCACAAAATTAATTGCTTCAAATTATTACTTCAAGTAAAATATCTGATACGATTCTCCAGAACCTTCCAAAATATGTGTCTTTAACTTGAACATATCAATTTAAAACCATATATTTTATAATTCTAACCAAGTCATGTACGATTTCCACGGTCCAGGCCGGAACAGTTGGCAACCATGCATTTAGAAATATAATTAATAATAAAGGAAAGCGCGAGTCACAAAATCATCTAGTCTAGCAATTCTTTACCACTGGTTATCAGAGAGTCACACATTACCAAACATTATTTAAATATTGTTATCACTAATGAGTTTTAAAAAATGTTTTCAAACTTTCCCATTCAAATAAATGGCATATTCTTTCCACTGGGACTCCATCCATGCTTTTGTCACGTTCCCTTCAACTGCTTGAAATCTTTCTTCATTCTTGCATAACTGATAAATTGTGACATACAAGAAAGTAGATAACTGAAAAAAAGTGACACACAAGGAAGTAGAAAAGTAAATTTATGTAACAAATAAGGGAATAGAAAAATACACTGAATAATTAGAAGAGTCTTAATACACTCCAATACACCCTCAAGTTTGTGGGCGTTCTCATAAAACAAAGGATGAGAGATAAAATCTTTGGACATAAAAAGAACATGTAAAAACTGGCCCAGCTTTAAAATTTGGTGCAAGGCCGTTAACACAAATTATAATTCATTTTCAGAGTCAACAATTTTGTTGTGTATTGGATACATGTAACAATCAGAAGCCGGTCTGCACGCACATCCCATCCCATTTGAAAAATTCCCCATTTGGGTCTGATTCATCGAGTCAAACGACGTCATAAATGGTTGAGAACTTCCACAACTCAATGTGTATCCGCACTCACCTAGGGCCTAACCCATTCTGTCGTGCACACCATTTTTGAATGGACGCTTTTAAAACAGAAGTGATATGAGGCGTTGAAACATTATAGGCTGTCACACTTCAGCGTAGACATTATGGACATTCATCCCAAGATTTCATTTCCGATCAGGGTAAATGCATCGCACACACAGAAAAAAGACCTAAAACAATATATTTCAGTGAAGAAGACTTTTGGGCAGACATCCTTTTTAACACAACAGTCACAAAACTGAAGGCAGATAGATCTAACCCCAAGTGAGCATCCCCCTCCCCACCCCCAAAGAAAAAATTAAGAGAAATGCCTCCAAAGTGACACTACCGTACAGAGTATTCCCACGACGTGAATAGGTGGGAGTAATGTGCCTACGGCCAAATTTGCGCTGATGACGAGTTCCAGTCTGGCTAGACCGCTTACTTTGCCTTGCAATGAATCGTAAATATGGTTGCAGGAAAGCAGTATTGCGTTTGCTGCTCAAATTATGCTGGCAAGATCATAGATGGGAGAACGGTTTCCTTGCACAGAATTCCTGAAGACCAAAAGCTTGTGAAGAATTGGATCCAGCGGCTGAAACTATGAGGAAGGACTTCCGAAAGATTTCCCGTAAGTATCCTCGAAGTGCCGGTAACCGCCATATTATTTACCGCGATTTCCCGATCAGATTTGCCTACAGAATCTTACCAGACTTTCAGATTTTAAGCAAATACAGTGTACCATTTTCACATCAGAAACTTTGTTTTGAGTGGCAGAAGTCAATTGCCGCCTTGAAATAGTTATCCATTGATGTCTCCGTCGATATTTCACTACCATCGGCGTACTGTCGATTACTCCTGTCCAACTTCCGGACCAATATGCAGCGGTGTTGCCACCGGAACATATATTTTCCTGTAAGACAGGCTAAAATGGCTTCACAATAAGCCATTTTTCCACACTTTCGAAAAAAAAAATGAAATGTCGGATTAATGCCTAAAATGTATGGCTTTATTCTTTTTTAATTGTAAACATAAAGGTTTTTTTATTGTTTGTTTGTTTCCACTTCTGTGTAAGGAAATGGAAGAAACTAGCGCCTCGGCTTTGGGGAAAAGCACATGACAAGAGTCGCAACACTGACATGCGATCCGCTGTTTTAGCAATGTTAGAAAAGGGCATTATCCTTAATTTTTCCTCCTCAAAAGAAGCCTCAGCTCGCCTAACCAGCTCACGTTTCTTCCCAGACAATGACTGTCCTTTCTCCTTCAAAAATGCTCTCAACTCTTTGATAGCCATCGATGTAAACGAAGGGAACGCCATGATTGTGACAAACCGGAACTCGCCAGGCCAAAAACATTAACCGAAACACACAAATCACGTGGAAATACTCTATAGACAGATCGATCAACAGATATCTGCTTACCTATTTATATGACCTAGTCGTTGTGTAACAAATCGCAGGACTTGAGTCATGGTCATCGCCGTTGCCTCACTCATGAGGAACTTAGAGAGAAGCTTTCCAAAAAAAAATGTCTTTGGGAAACCACTCAAAAGAAAAACTGCATGGGAAGTTGCAGATGTCCTCAGCTTCATCTACCTGTACGGATTACCGCGCATCATCCACGGTGACATGGACAAGGAATTCAACATTTACAACTTGTCAATGAGTTCAATATCAGGAAGACAGAATGACAGACCACATCTTCCTCAAAATCAAGGCCGTGTCGAACAGTTCAACAGTCATTTGGTTGCGTTCAAAGTGACGCTCTTGTCCAGATCAAAATGGCACGAGGACCTCCCTGAATTGTATTATTTCTTCAGTAATCGAGTAATCGGATTCTCTTGACTATCAACTCTTATCTAATAAATTATTTTTCGGGAGACCAAACATTTCCACTCCAGTGGAGGAAGTGTACTTTTCGTCAACTGGACAAAGAAAGAACGCATGTTTCTAGAAGACGGCCATTAAGACGTAATGGGTGATGGAGAAGGAGGAGGAGGAAACGAGAAGAAGAAGAGGAAACAGAAGCGGATGCAGAACGCCACTGTCAGAGACATCCTCGTGACAATGAAGTGCAGCCTGGATCGACTAAAAACAGTACCAAAAGCCGTAGCGAAGGCACTGGAGCAGACTTTTTGCCGACCTAGACGAGTATGAAACAGCCAATGATTGCGACCCAAAGAAGCCAAGTCAGTGCCTATTACTACGTACGTAATCTATGCCAGTGAACGTCAGCGAATTAACTGAATTGGGTGCAAACCTGTCATTGTCACCTGGCACCGCTGCTCTGACCACAACCTATGGAAAAAGGGACTTGTTCAGGTCCTGCACAAGGATTCGTCTCGCGGTACATTGGTCTGCGACACTGCGACCAGTGATATTTGTCAAGTTCATATGGGACAGACAAGAGCAAATGACTGTTTATAACCTGTGGTAGTCATTATCTTGACTTGCGTACAGACTATTACTGTTTTATTTGTATTGATTTGTTAAACTAATTCATATATTAAGCTTATTTCAAAGTCCTGGTTTAATTGTTGCTTGTCATTAACATTTGTTTTTCTTTCTTAAATCATTATATAATTAAACTCGTACTGTCATATTCAAATCATCTTGACTGTGCATTTCGTTCTCTATTTCTTTCCTGTTACACACTTCGATTTAATTTTGCATTCCGTTTTCTTTCTTCTTGCCAAAATTTTTACTTATGATTGTTTTCGCACCAAGTTGTAGAATGGGAAAAATCAGAGCTCAAGATATTGGACCGAGTTTGGGAAACCAGTATTGAGCTGAAGAATTCAACTGCTCCCACAACTCGGTCCACAATGTGTCATCTTCTTATTGCCAACCAACTGTGGTGACGAAGCACTTTTCTTTTTTTATCTCAATAAATCAGACCTAGTCTAGATGGGGGAAGTTATGAAATAGAACTGAGATGTGCGCGCCGACAGAGATGAGTGTGCATTGTACAATATATACACAGTGGAATTCCTTAAGTATTCTTTTACAAAGTATACCTCTTTCAAAAAGTATACCTCTTTCAAAAAGTATACCTCATTATTAAGTATGAATTTCGCAGAAATGAACTGTCCTGCCCAACTTCCCAAATATAAGTCAGTTAAGGTAATTTCTATAGGTATCAGCTTAAGCGAGGAATTTGATAAAGAAATCAAAACAAATGCTACATCACGGATGCTGCCGTATCTATGGAAACCCTTTAAAGTGGAAACCCCTGTAAACAATTGGCACTGTTTAGCCTTGCCTTGCATAGTCTAAATGAACTTAACATAGTCTAAGTGAACTTAACACTGCTACTATTATTAATTCTCCTGCCAAAACCATCTAAGGGTCATTCCTATCATGTCAGGATGATTTAACTTATCACTGTGAAATAAAAAGACGAACATTCCACTCTCTAACTGAGCTGGGTTTTTTTTTTTTTTATTTGCTTAATGACTCGACAGGCTTGAACACTCGTTTGCGCAGACCACATATCCTATTTTTATAACTACAGCGCGTTGCGCCACAAGCAGTTGGTTTTGGCCTTGTGCCAACAGCATATTAATGCAAAGCAAATGACATTTCATGTACAATACGTCTGAAAATTCTCTGCCACTCAGTTTGTCTACAACTTGATAATGCACCGGAGTGTGGTGGGGCTGTATTTAAGTACATAGGATATAAGAAAATAATGAGTAATCTGTTCCAGATTTTGTGCCATCGGCCAGGTTCTTTCTGTGTGCCGCATTAGAAATTTTCTTTTTCTGGGATTTGCTGGACTGTTTAAATTTGCTACTTTAGTCAGGATGCATTGATTTCAATGTTATCCTTCGTGAGTGTAATTTGTGTATTCAGGAGCAGTATAGTGTCACAAACACTATGAGAAACAATTGTTATGAAGCTTTATAAGCCCATCAAATCGAAGTTCTATTGCATACCTCTGCAACAGGATGTTTATGACCACTGATCCCGTGAAACGTGAAAAAAACGAGACAATGCATTTCATCCAGAACAAACAAAGCAAACAGAGCAACTGCAGCTTCTGGCACACAATTCGAAGGATAAACGGATAATCAGGTCGACGGGCTAGGAGTGGGTGGGTCAAGTGGTCAAAGAGGCCTATCTCTGATGACAAGCCCCAGGCCCAAATATTTTTATTTACTTTCGGTCCCCACCTCTAACAGATCATTTAAAAATAAGAGAAGTAGCTGTAGGAATAATGAACAATTCTCGAAGGGGAGGGCTACTTCTCTTTACTGACGCCCATGGTCTAGTCTGTAACAGTCATTTAATGGTATTAATCATATTATCTAAATTCCCTACAATGTACAATGAGATGTAGATTATAAGCATTTCCTAGAATGCTGAAGTTTGACAGTAATTCAGAATGTCAAAAAATATACTTACTTAATGGTAAACAGTATGGGAAGTCATGTTATAACTCACTTTACAGGGTAAAAAATTATTGCATAACTAGAGATATTATAATGAAGCCAAAGATGCATTTTCTTATAACGCCAATGTGTGTGGTGGTCTTTGTTTGCAGAATTAAACAAGCTACACATTCTTTGATAAAGACAAACTAATTTCATAAAATGCTATGCAGGCTATTGTATTACATATGCCAAAGCTGAAGTTGTTCCTAAGCAATTCACTTTTGGCAATCCCCACCTGTTTTGTATATAAAGCATTACACACAAAAGTCTCTGGTGGGCAAAGATAACGGCTACAACTTCTCCTGGGACCAATTAAAGGGGTATGAAGTGTCAGAAGAAAAAAACCAAAAAGACATGGTGAGAATGCTGATGAATGAAGATGTGAGCAGTGGGTCCAGAAAAATGCAAGCAATCATTTATAATGTTGTGCAGTATAACAAGAGTTTGACCAAAGGACAATTGAATGGAGATGAATGTAAATTCCTTTACTAAACCTCACAAAAGCCCCTCTGTTTGGCACCAACTGATGAACAATTTAGCAGGACTTGTCCTTTAGATTATAATTTATAAGAGAGATAAATTCAACCATTTATATCATAGATAGTTTGCTCTATGATTTACCTAAAACAAAAAACTGCAGCTTACTTTGTTGACAAAAACGTATGCTTTTGAAAAGTTGTGCATTCACCCCAATCACTGATTTACCCTTTATCATGTATAGAAATGAAATATGTTTCTGTCTTCATGTGCTTGAAAATGGGTTTTAATTGTGGATTCTTTTGTCTCTCCAACTAAACACTTCTTGGAAATCACAGAAAAAAAACAATCACAGGAAGAGAATCCCAGCTCGAAGCTGATTGCTGCTTGGGTACGCTCTAGATTAGAAGTCTGTATGTATGTAGAAGAATGGACCATCGACAGTGAAATTCAGATAACATAATATTGTAATTTACCTGCCCTTATTGAATTTGGAAGCAAATATTCATGTACAAGGTTTAGGCAGATCGTGTCTAAAAGAATGAAAAATATATTTCTCTTCATTTCCTTTGTAACAGCGTGCGGCCACAGTTCATTTACCCCTTTTCACTGTCTAAAAGTTAAAAAGGCTGAGATCTGTGGATTCAATCCACAAGTGAGATCCATAAATATTGTGTCCTTGTATTTTACCTGCGTACCTAGCCTGATTGAAATACACAAAGTGCCTGGCTTTAGACCTCGGGATATCAAAACTTGGAGAAACAGTACACTGTACTTGGTATTTCATTTGCATTATGTAACTACAGTATATATGTGATATGAATGATGGTATAATTTCATCATCAAAGAAACATGCAACACTGCAGCACTGTAGAAATAATTTCCATACTGGACTATGTCAACGTTGTTCTACAGGCTACTTGGCAGATTAAATTACTGTGAGCAACTTGAAGACAGCAAGAGGAAATAAAGAAATAAACGTTAAAGACAAAGACAATTTAACTTCTGGACACTGTCACCCACGACTTCCCAGTCTGTTGCCATTGATGAAATTCAATGCGAGTCTAAGATTTCATCATGATGAGACTACATTTGAATGCTGCCAAGCTGAGCCATCTCAAGTGCCTGGCATGCAGAGAAGAGACCTCACATATTCATCATAGATATTGCGCATTCCAAGACTTTGAAAGAAATCCTGCAACTCTCCTCTGGAGCTCAATTCCAGCATACAGAAATCAGGAAGTCTGGGGAAAAGAGCAAGAAAATAGCTCTTATATCACTCAGCTCTTATGCACATAGATCATGGGAAGGGAAGCAGGCTGAGGGATAGAGAACTTAGACAGAAATCAATATGTAACCTAACATTATCATGAGTACAGCATTTAAAATGTTTGAAAAGAAAAGCAAATGGATGCTTAAGGCCCACATATAAACTGTAAATTTTGACCTGAACAACTTTCCTGCTTATTTTCTGCTTAATTTTTTTCAGAGTGTTGTAGATTTGTATCTTCTCTTTTGAACACTGTGAGGTATTTTACCTTACAAGTGCATTAACACTTCAAGGAATGGCTTGGAGAGGTTTGCAACAACAGGCAGACATTTGAGGCATAATAAAGGAAACATCTCACTATAGAATGCAAATAGATCTCTCAGGTAGCCATGGTGCCATTAAAAACATGAAAATTTGCCACTGATTTCACTCCCTTTATTTTTAATTAATTTGTTGGCTTAAGGGCTTAAAATTGGGCACCAAAGTATTAAATAGTCATAGACAGTCTGGCGCCTTTCCTTTTTCTTGTTAAAATACTGATATGGGAAAGACTTGTTTTAAAATGCAGTTATTACTTCATCACCCGTTTTCACACATGCATTTCAGATACATTATTGCAAGTTGAGACAGAGGGTTTCTATATTTTGCAAGTTTGTGTCTTATCACATCTCTTTGAGAAACAATCCTTTCCTTTGGTTGCATATTTCTTATTCATGAGACACAAAAAACTGAAAACCCATCAGTCACTATGACCACTAGTGTGTCTCAGCTATCATGTGAAATCTGTTGATGAAACAACTTCTGTACTGCCAGATAAAAGTTTTCCTAAGATCAACACCCACACTGAAACACTGACAATTGGATAAATGATACTATTTAGCAATCTGGTTTGCAATTTTGCATGCAAAACGTATTGAAATAGACAAGAACAGTGTGCTCCTCAGTATGAGTAATGCAGTCTGACCTACAAAAAAAGATGGTCTACCCACACAACTTACTGCACCCAAGAGTGTTATATTATAGGAAGCATTCTTTGTCAAATCTACCATAAATGTTTGAGCACACTGTGTGCGAACAGCACATGTGGTAGTCTGAACCAAATGAACTTGCCCAAAATAGGGACTAATCATAACAGTTTTTATTGTGGCTTTGTTTTTTTCATGTCCAAATGAAAATCCAGACAAATGCCAAACACACAAAAGGCACATCTACAAACATGTATTTATTTCATAAATTTATGACTGTATTCTTTTGTTTCTACGAGGTGTTTTTCATGTCACAAATTTGAGCTTGTATTTTTCTCATATTGCTACTACCTTCGTGTGTAATAAGTATCCTTAAGTATTTTTTAAAAGTCATATATATTACTTCATTGCATCCCTATGTTATCAATATATAAAATTAACTATATGAAAAAATGCAGGTCAGAGGTAGAAACAAGCTCAGGGGCATTTCTGAATAATGATAATCCCAAACATTCCAATATCTGTATCATCAATAGATAAAATTTACAGGATAATAAAGCAGGTCAAATGAGTGGAAATATGCTCGGGGGCATATCTATATAATGATAATCACATACTTTCAAACATTTTTATAACCAGGGCATCTAAAAAAGAAACTATTATGGAACATCATTATTTGTTTCTATACTAATTTGCTTCTTACAAAATGGGCTTACCATTATCCAGAGTGTTCCTACTATAAAGCACTCAATCCTACATCTACAGAGGTTTGCTTACTTTTTACAGCATCTTAAAATTAATCCTTCCCAAGACAACATCTTGACTGCTTCTAAAAGGTTGGCAGACTTGTATATGCCTTGCCACTACCTTTATCACGGCTGATGCAAAACATGCCTCAAAGCATGTTAAGGTGTATCCCCCCATTAAGGCATGAAACGAATAATAATAATAATAATAATAGCAGCAGGCTTTAAACCTGCAGACAAGCTGCAAACTCCTCACCTGCTATAAATTTGTGACTGAATTTCACATAATACTGTCAGCATTCTTTCTTTACAGCTCTTGCCTTTGGAATCTACATCCACATTGGCTGTTCTGTTCCTCACTATGTATTCCTATATGAGAGAGCATACATATATATGATTATGGACTCTTGCTCAACAGCCCTTTGACAGACATGCCAAATTAAACTGCTGGCTTTCAGAGACAGCAAGCTTAAGTTTTCATTTTTCATGATTTTTAGGCAGTTCATTTGAATTTTTGTAAAGATTCAAATGTTCAGACTGACTGATGATGCCACAACACATGAATAAAACAGGATGCATGTCAGGGCTCAACAACATTCAGAGCCTATATCAGAGTGGTGAAAATGCCTTAAACTACTTGATGTTTAGCAGTTAAATTGTAGGCCAAATTATTTGATGAAAGTTTTTAGGCCTGTAAATATTTCTTAACAATGCTGCCTGGTCTACTTCATAATGTGTGTTCTGGCCAATATCAATGACATGTGCTAGGCAATATTTAATTGAATTCAAGGTGTGAATGGTATTTGAACAAGCTTGAGTCTAGCACTGAAATAGACACATAAATAACTAATTCTAATCTGGATATCAGATGTCTATTCCATATCAATAGCTTGTCCATTATTAAAGTTTGTATCTCACTACAATCATACACTAGGACTTAATAATGCATCTACTGAAAGAAAACAGTTTAATAGTGCTCCGAGATAAGCAAACTGGAGCCAGTTAAGGGTCATTCCATAGCATTATTTGGTAAGTCACATAAATAGCCTGCCATAATGAAGTGATGCCAACAATACATTTTCACGCCCATAAACTTGCTGCTACTAACACGAGTGTTCAGCTTAATAAAAGCTGACCTACACTTAACATTATATATAAAATCTCATTTTCAGACAAGCTGCACGGAATAACCATATATTAAAACTGGTTCATTGCCAGTTTAACTACAACAAAGCCCTCTAGAATCACAAGACATCTATTTTCCAACTATTCAGTTGTAAGCAACATTTGTAAAAAGTAGAGTAAACAAGAAATGCATGCTTCTCCCATTATAGCATTCTGCAATACCACATCACTTTTTAGATTGACTGCTTACTGCTTCCAAGGCAAAAGACAACAAGTCATTGTTTGTCTTTCATACAGACAACAAGTTCACTGGCTTTGTTCATTGTAAAACAGTGTTATGAAATGATATTGCAAGGAGCTGGAATTAAACTTTTGCAAGGGACCACCTTGAGAATCAGCAGAAGCATCCAGATATTGTCACACAATCAAGTAGACTTTATAATCCCATAAACATTGGCGTAATAAATAACAAATATGTGCTTCCCAAATCTTCACAACATAAGTTCTACTGCTGCAGCTATAAAGATCAAGGATTGGCAATACATGTACTTGCAGAAGTCTGTAGGCAAGCAGCTTACCTTAATATCTTGGGAGTTCCCTTGCAGCAGGATGACTATGAGTCGTTGACAGAAAATCAACCTACCGCTCAAAGTCAGTTGAGCAGCCCACTTCTTGATCAGCTTGATATAACTTTGTTTTGATCGCATGTGATCCAAGTGCAACAATGCTGTCACAAATGTAGATTTATTTTCAACTGTTGTCAGCACTGGCTTGGCTGGTAATGAACTATTTGCCTTAGATGAAGCCAGGTCCTCGCCATCACTTGATACTACTTTTGACTTTGGGGATATGATGCTGTTAGTAGGTGTAGTTTGACTATTGAAAGTCTTCTGTTTTTTTTTGCCATACTCCTCAGCCATTGGTAAACTGTCCATACTTTCCATCCGTGTAGAAATACAATCTTCATCAACACGTGCAGCTGACGAATGCAAGGTCTCAATTTCTGTTCTCAACAAATCCTGACAAAGGTAGCACAGATCAAGAATCATAGGCTGACCTTCAAGTGTAGCAGCTCTCTCCTCTATCTGCTGAAGTACAAAACCGGTCCTGTCTGAGGGTAAATCAGCGCACCTCACAATGACTTTGGGTATATCACCTTCTGGATATTTGGAGGCCAATACAAAACTGATATACCCATCAAATTCTCCGTTATGCAGTCTGTCAGACTTGGGACAGAAGCTGAAGTTAACTGTGAGATAGTGCCCTTCTGCATCTAGAAGAAATAAACATTATTAAATTACAGAAACACCAAGACTTGGCATCTGGACTGTATTCTCATGCTTTCATCCAAATTCACATGAGTGGTTTTGCATTTTCAACCCTTGTTGTACACCTTAACCTTGGCCTTAAAACACAGCCTTTGCAAGCATTACTGTCATCAATGCATTTGCAAAGCTCCCCTTCACGCCAAAAGCCACTTCTTGGTCAACAGTTTGTAAAAAATCACTCAATAGTGAAATCATTCACTCTGGATATGCCATAACGAATTTGACCTAACAGAACTGCTGAAACTACTTATGGGGGAGAAGGAGGTGGGAGGGGAGGGGCTGAATACTGAACATTAGCGATGACAAGTATTATGTTGACTGACACTGCAGCAGAACAGGGCCAGTCTTGGAACTTTTTAGGGCCCAAAAAGGAGCTTTGAGGATTCAAGTTTCTGATCTCAGATTTATTCTCTTGCCTCTATTGACAGAATGCTTCAAATGTCAGAATGACTAGTTTTTTTCCTAGTTCTTGTGAGCAATATGAGCCAATTCCTTTGGCAGAGTAATCGCAACTGTCTGCTGGCTATCTGTGGCTTATCTTCACATCAAAATAAGGAGGCAAAACGCAAATCCAATGTCTCTTATGGGATTTACTAAGGATCACAAAATAAAATTATATGTGGGAATGCTTTTAACAAACACTGGTGGATATTTACAGAAATATTATATAATAACCTGGTCTTAATCACAAAATCCACCCAGGTTATGAAGAAAAATACTGGGGTCATTTCACGTCAAATCAGCCAAGCTCTGCTGGTGACCCCTTGGATTTTGTTAAAACTTGCCCTAAATGTTCCTCAGGGTGAGAAATGAAGCTGTGCCAAAAGTTCCTCTGAATTCCCTCTAGTTTCTAATAAAAAAAAAATTTTTAAGAAAATTTGCTTAAGTAAAACACATGTCAGCATTTTGTCTGAGTTTGAGCTGTTATATTTCAAACACCGTTTATCCCAGTGAAAGGAAAGTGCCCACAGCTCTTGTCAGTGTTTCGAGGTTCAAGCATATGCTCCCAGACGTTTTCTGATTTGTGTCGATTTCACCAAATATGCCCACAGAAATCGCATTTCGTACAAGATATGCCAAGTTTCATGATGATAAAAGGGAACTTTCTTCACACTCACAGTCAAGTTCTTTTTACTATAGAGTATCCTTACCCTCTTCTGTGTTTTTTTTTTACAGGAGACTGGATGACTTGCTCTTTATGTTTTGGAAATATAGTCCTTCAAAGTTGGTAAAAATTACTTTAATGACCTACTTTAACATGAAAAATGGCATTGTGGGGTTGCTCCAAAATGCACTAGTTATGGCTCATTTCAAGGGCGTCTGTGGTGTATCTTTAATAAAGAAGTTATTTTGTGGTCAGTATTTGCCTGCTTATATGCTAAATTACTGCCCAAAGTTCTGTATTCTTTTCGATTGTGAAACGAAGGGATGTAAGTGCAAATATTACTAAATCAGTAAAGGGAAAAACCTGTCCTGAAGGGAAATAATAACTAAACATTGTTTCAATCCATAAATGAGTGAGAAGGTGATAAGTCAAAAGTTTTCATTTGACAAAATAGAACTCAACAGCTTTCTGGACAATTGTCTTTCTTAGGGAGACACTTACTAGTTCTTACCTCCATCTCAGGAAGAATACCATTTTCTGTCCAGGTACACTGATCCATTGTGTGGTTTATTCCATGCCCACTGAGTCTGCCCCCCCCCCCCCCCCCCCCCCCCCCCCCCCCCCNAGAACTCTGGGGTGGGGAGGTCCAGAATTGCAACTTCGACATAAATACTCCTATGGGGCTGGACGGATGATAATCCTCCGGACAGAAATTTGATGGGGGGGGGGGTCGTAGCTTATCCCTGCTTAGGATCACCTGTTCAGGCAGGCCAATGACCAGGCCTACTTTCAGGCCTCTGAGTGCAATGACGTTCTAGCTGCCTATCCCAACTCGCCACTCCACAGGGGTGGTCTGCGTTCCAGGAGACATGGGATAGAGGGCCACCCGTCCTTTTAAATGGTGGCTCTGCGGAAAGCCCCCATTCTCCAAAGATCCGAGACTACGAGCGAGCACAATCACAAAGCTGAAATTACAAAGGAATCCATGACTTACTGGTGGTATCACCAGAAGTATCATTACCAATGGTATGGGGCCTGCATGCAGTAGTTGTGACTCAATTGGTCCATAGGGCAAAGAAAAAAGATAAAGATACCGGACCGCTTTGCTGTTGCAAGAGCATGGGGTGGCAAGATGCTCACTGGATGAACACCCACCCTATTCCGTATCCCACGGGCAGCCTAGGCTGGTGTCCCTTTGGCTAACCCCTGCCTCGGGGGCCTGGCCACTCTACCACGTGGCACTCAATTTGCTTTGGACATGTTTTTGCGAGATACCCTTTGAGAGACGGCGGTCCTCCCATCTGAGGCAGTCGGACCACCCGGGGTAAAGCTCGCCCACCAGATAGGAAAGTGTGCGATGGTTCGTGGCTCCGCTGCACGACCCCATCAAATGACTGGCACGGTCGCTGCGGCGTCGGACATGTATGGCCCTAAGCGTTCGAAACATATGCCTCAACTGTGTTGTTGACCCTATAAATCCCCCATGCCCATGGTGGCGAGAGTGTAGACTCGTATTCCGACCACAGATTGGTCAAGCAAGACCCTTTGGCCATCTGCGAGGACCTAGATACGTTGCCCCAAAGGTCGATTGGCCTGTATCTGTGGCACAGAGCCCCTCAACTTTTGCCAATCACGTCCTGCAACATTAACCATGATCATTGATCGTTTCCAGTTGCTACTCCGTGGAGGTAGTTGAGGAGATCTTGGGCCAGGCCTTGCCATCAGCCAGAACCCCTGGGTCAGACACTGGTCGTAATCTTCCTCATCCCGCAAATACCGCGCTTTGGGAGATTCATACTATCGACCGCAAAGTGTCATCACCGAAGCGACTATTTTCTGTCCAGAGTTTGTATTGCCATATCATAGGTCACCTAAAATTCAGGACTATCAACTATCTTTGCTACTATCCAGGTTTGAGATCCAAGAGTCAATTGTTTTATGTTGTTTCTGTCTCAGCATTTCTCACCCTTTTTTTAAAATGATTCTATATGAATGAGAAGGTGATTAGTCAACAGTTTAACCTCAACAACTTTCCATTCGCTTTCCTTACAAAGACACTTTTAGATTAGAATATCATGAAAAAGCCATAAATAATGCAGACACCTAGGGATATATTTTAAAGTTCCCCGTCTACTGTAAGAAATTAACTTACTCATAATTTGAAAGAGATAAAAAAACAAATACAAGTGAAAAGCCAAACCAGAGCAGGGACACCCCTCACCCCTCTAAAAAAGACAAACTGATAAGGTAGTTAACAAAAGCATAAGTTTCAAAACAAATGTTATATTCCCTAGCAAACATAAACAGTTAACGTAAGATGTGGTGAAATAGGGATAATAGACTAGACCAGTTTACAGAGATTGTCAAAATCAAAGTGAGTAAAGTCCTCATTGTTGATGAATCGGGCTCTCCATCTTCCTCTACAGCTAGCATGGATTTTAACAGTTAGGATATACAATCATTTAAAGAAAACATGAGAAGCGCTGAGACAGAATGCAAAAGAAAACAGATGACTCTTGCACCTCAAACCTGGATAATAGCAAAGATAGTTGACAGTCCAGAATTTTAGGTGGCCTATGATATGGCAATGCAGGCATGCAAACTCTGGACAGAAAAAGGATTCTTCCTCAGATGGAGGTAAGAAATAGTGTCTCCCTAAGAAAAGTGTCCAGAAAACTGTTGAGTTTTACTTTGTCATATGAAAACTTTTGACTTATCACCTTCTCACTCATTTGTGGGTTGAAACAATATTTAGTAAGTATTTCCCTTCGGGCCAGGTTGTTTCTCTTCACTGATTTTGTAATATTTGCTGTTATGTCCCTTCGTTTCACAAGTGAAAAGAATATGGAACTTTGGGTGGTAATTTAGCATATATAAACAGGCAAATAATGACCACAAAACAACTTAATTTTAAAGATACACCAAACCTGCTTAAAATGAGCCATAACTAGTGCATTTTGGGGCAACCTCACATCACCATTTATCATGCTAAAGTAGGTCACTAATGTGATTTTTACGAACTTTGAAGTGCTATATTTCCAAAACATACAGAACAAGTCATCCAGTCTCCGGTAAAAAAACAGAAGTGGTTAAGGACATTCTATGGAAAAAAGAACTTGATTGTAAGTGTGGAGAAAGTTTCCTTTTATCATCATGAAACTTGGCACTTTTTGTACAAAATGCCATTTTTTATTTTTGTGGGTAAATTTGTTAAAATCGACACAAATCAGAAAAAGTCTGGTAACATAATCTTAAACCTCGAAACACTGACAAGAGCTGTGGGTACTTTCATTTCCCTGGGATAAATGGTTTTTGAAATATAACAGCTCAAACTCAGACAAAAATGCCTGTGCCTGTTTTACTTCATATAGGCCAATTTGCTTCAAAACGTTTTTTTCTCAGAAACTAGAAGGAATTCAGAGGAACTTTTTTGACAGTTTCATTTCTCACCCTGAAGAACATTTAGGGTAAGTTTTAAGAAAATCCAAGGCGGTCACCGGCAGGTGAGATGACCCAAGGGTTATATTTCCAAAACATACAGAGCAAGTCATCCAGTCTCCTGGAAAAAAACAGAAGAGGGTAAGGTCATTCTATGGAAAAAAAGAATTTGACTGTGAGTGTGAAGAAAGTTCCCTTTTATTATCATGAAACTTAGCACTTTTTGTATGAAATGCCATTTTTGTGGGCAAATTTGGTGAAATCAACACAAATCAGAAAAACCTTAAACCTCGAAACACTGACAGGAGCTGTAGGTACTTTCATTTCACTGAGATAAACAGTTTCAAACTCAGACAAAATGCCTGTGCGCATTTTATCTAAAATAAGCCAATCTTCTTCAGATTTTTTTTATCAGAAACTAGAAGGAATTTAGAGGAACTTTTTGGCTTAGCTTCATTCCTCACCCTGAAGAACATTTAGCTCAAGTTTTAACAGAATCCAAGTGGGTCGCCGGCAAAACTGAAAAGAACTGGTTGATCTGACATGAAATGACCCATTGGTAAACTGAAAATGTGTACTGATATTAGTGGTAAGGAGCTTGGTTATATCGTGGCTATCTGGACTGAAGGGAAAAATAACTGTTGAAAGAATGTCCTGTGGCATATATTTGAAGGCGGATGTAACTCTTGAAATATCAAAATTGAAAAATGTTGGGCTAGTAACAAACTGCAATGTATCATACATCCAATTTATGAAAATGAACTGAAAACTGAACTAGGGTAAAACTGATGAAATCTCACCCCGACATTAACTTACAAGATTTCATTATCATCACCACCATCATCATATGAGACAAAAATCTTCATCATCTCCTTCCTCCTCTTCTCCTGTTCTCCTACAATGAATTCAAGCATACATTAGGCCTACACATTAATCATAGTGAAACCTTGATATCAAGTACACATAAAATAACTATACCTCTTATTATTAGGTATGAGTTTTACTGAAGGGGTTTGGAATAATTTTATCATTTCATTATTCAGGTAGACCTTAACATTAGGAATATCTCAGTAATATGTATACCTTTTCCATGCATCAAGGGCATACTTTATTTTGCAGTTCCACTTCCAGAGAAACAAAATGCATCTTTAAACATGTAAAATAAACTAAAGATCAGAGTCCATTACAGGGACAAAATAAAGTCTGTTATAATACCATACAAGGTAGAGTGTTGTCCTTGACTATACTGTCAGAAACATACAGCATTCCCCACATCACCTACCTTGACAGAATGAATGTGTAACTGAAACTGGATGCTGAAATATTTAGCCCAAATTTTCTGTTTGATAAACAGACTAAAAGTGATCTTGCTATTCATAGCCAGTCTCAAAATCAGAGTTGATCAAGGTACATAGCCATGAGTATGACCTTTCAATATGTCCTTCCAAAAGACAAGAGATCATCATAAGAATGGTTCGACAAATTCAGCACCCCATGGCCTCAATATCACTCAGCTGTAAGAAAACCCACTCCATCCACCATATTTGTGTGATGACATCGCATTTCCGGAGCAGTTGGTGACTTTGTTTGTCAATATTCTAGCGCTAGCTAGGACGTTGCCGATCGCTACGTTCGGTGAAAATTGAAATATCTTTAAAGCAAACGAATATTTGACAGTAAGTTTCATACAAAAGATACAGAAATATGTCATCTGTGGTATAAACCATAACTTTACATTGAATATACTGGCAAGGTTGCTCTAGTCGGTGCTCTTCTGAGAGAAGACCGACTAGGTCTAGAGTGACCGTAAAGTCATTGGTATATTTTAAAATCTCTCTTACATCTCCAGCAAACAGAGTAAATGAGTATCTTTACCCTAGATTTTATGTTCAGTATTCATCCTTACTCCCAAGACTGTGAGGTTACTGCTATTATACCTAAACAGATACTATAATTTAAAATGTTATTTTTGAAAAGCAATGCGATGTAGGTTATTTTGGGGCCAAACGCTACCACTACTACCAGTCATCAGCATATATGCTTTGAAACAAAAGCCAGATCTTGTCCTCAATTACTAGTATATATATATATATACATTATAAAATGCAATAAAAATTAGGCACACTTGCCAGTTTTTGTTTGATTGTGTCTATTATTTGCAAAGTCATGCTCAGGCAAGTACTGCCAATTGAAGGCCGATGCGCATAGCATCGCCATTATAAAGAGACAAGAGACAGCCACCCCCCCGTTCGCCAAACATGGGTCCAGTAGGAGGGTACAAGTAGAAAAACAATGTTTTCGTTGCAATAATCGGCTGTCACCAGAATATATATCCTGAATGCATTGGATGTCATTAAGGAAAGGATAAGCAGAATGGAAGTGGGTTCTTGGGATCACAATGTCTTTTAAGGCCAATGCTGTTGACATTTTTGTGATATGTAGATCTAGATCTGTCATGTAGACTGATCACAATGGGTTAAAAGCTCAGCATTCTCAAAGGAAATTCTTCAATATCAATCGTTAGACAAAACAGTAATATTTACAACTGTCCTTCAGAACACAAAAGAGATGCAGGACCAAAGTTTAAGGATGAAAACAGATTAAAAAAATTGCAACAATTACCACTCTCCATATTGGCATCTTTTGTTTGCCACAAGAAATTCATGATCCAAATGTTAAAGTTAGCACAAATAATAATTATTTCATGGGCTCACAGGTGTGACAAGATGTTACAGTTCTTTTAAAATATCAGTAATTTAAACTTTTGATCTCTGCCACAAAGTATGAAATTTAAATGTGAATTACATGTTGATCTAAAGAAGGTTACCACTGAAAACAGTGGCACCTTCCTGAAAATGCCGTAAGCAACACATTATACGAAAACCAGAAAAGCACATGGTAGTGGCCTTAAAATTGGGAAAACCACCGTGGCAGTTTTGGGGAGGTGCCAGGGAGATCAGCTGTCAGCAAATTTTGCATAGTTTTGACCCATAACCGCCTTTTTTTCTGGGATCAAAGTTGCGCAGTATTTGGTCATAAGTAAAAGAGCAAATTCTGTACTTTCATCCTTTTTTGATCAAAGCATCCTTTCATTCACATGATAGCAACGAAAACAACATGCGGGAACAAATTTTGTACCTGCGGAGACCACATGTCTGCTATTTTAATCAGGAAACACAGGAACTAACGAGACTGGGCGGTTTTGTTTACTCTCTCGATTTATAGAACACTATCGATATTAGAACCCCTCACTATCTAGATCTATACTATAGTCCGTCCAACAATATACGGTTTTCGTTTTTCGCGAAAATCTCCTGTTTGCTTTGATCAATCCTTACCAAATATTGCATTGCCTCCTGTTTCAGTTTGTCTTAACAAGAAAGTATTTTTTGACGGTTATAGAGATGGAAATATAAAAGTTATCTTTATAAAGTTATATAAAAAACTGGACCGAAAGGAAATTGTGAGGATAAGGTGGTTTACAGCTTCATGGAATGTGATGTGATGAAACGCAGCTTCCCTAAATGCAAAAATATTTGATATGGATAATTGCAAAGGATGTTTAAACAAGAGCTGTGTTTGACTTGGTTTGGACTTGGATAAATGCAATAGCTAAATATATAACATTTAGTCGGTATGTGAATGATGTAATTTTGTTTGTTGTGAGGAATAGTTATGATATGACTGTCCCATTCGGCTGATTGGTCGTATGGAGTGCCTATCAAGATAACTCGAAAAGTTACTGACAACCTTGAATTTACCTTGATAGAAAGGTTGGCTCTGTCTGTAACTGTAATAGAAACATGATTAAATCTGAACTGTATGAGATGTGTAAAGTTGCAACTACTTGGTCACAAGGTCCTGTTATCCTCTTCCCCAATTTTATAATATTAGCTGAAGTGCTTACAAAGTGTGGTGGTGTGGTATCTACGTGGGTCTGGTTACGACACAAACGAAATTTAACTCATTCCATGCCAATCGACGATATATCGTCGATATACGTTGCCGTGGCTGTGCCAGTCGACGATGTATCGTCGATATCAAAATCTTCTTTTGTTTCGCTACTACAGGTCTGGTTTGAAACTTTTTAGTACTCATAAGCAATGACAACTCTTCCTAAACTCCCGTTCATGAAATCGGCGTTAGTTTTGAGTTGTTAGGTGCAATTTTTCTTTATAGTAAGAAATAGTACTTTTAGAAAATAGTGGTCTGGCAAAAACGTGGAAAACATACTGGCATGGAATGAGTTAATAAAATACTTAGCGATCGACTGGAGTAACAAAATGCACCCTTGTAACATGTTGAGAGTAAAACAAAGGCACCCAGAAAGTTTCAAGTCGATTTGAACAGCGGTAATGATGATATGCCACATACAAAATCGAGGCTATTTTTTTAAATTTAATAATATGTGAGTAATTATGAACTTTTTGGGTGTCTGTCTAGTTTATAAAAGTGAACTTTGAACTGAATTAGATACAGAGAACGAACAAGACAAATTGAGGGCAATGATGCTTGAAATCGGGAATGCAGAAATTTCCACAAAGATTAGCCTTTATATTAGAGTACATCGAAAAGGCGTGGGGGGGCAGGAAGTAATTGGGGAGGTCGTGTATCGGTGTAAATTACACTATTTGTGACTATTGTTGTGAGTATTTTATGCATGTGAAATGTAACTTGTCTGATCGCGGGTGTAGTATTTTGTCCTTGGTTAACGGTTGCTGTCTGCGGTAAAAATAGAGCTTGTTATGTCTAAACAGCTAAAGCACAGAGTGTTGCATTAACCGAATTATTTGGACTTGCTCTTATGTGAACCTGCCGTGAAAAGAAGATTGCTGTGAATACCGTAAAATTTCTGTTCATTGAATCATTGTGTTTCCTGAGTTTTTTATATACTTTAATGAAGAAAACTTTTTTATCTGTAGGCCTAACTGTCCACATGTGAATAAACATGTCTCTGTTAAGACAAACTGAAATAGGAGGCTATGCAAAATTTGGTGAAGACTGATCAAAGCAAATCGGAGATATTCGTGATAAACGAAAACCATATAATGTTGGACGGGTCTATAGTCTAGAATTAGTAACCACACAAAAATTGCAACACCATAGTCATGGACTAGTCTAGTCTAAGCCTACACATGCATGGGCACAATTTCCAGATTTAAACACATTTTAACAACATCATATGCCACACAAGAACTGATGCTTGGAGGCTATATCGTCTGCAAACAAACAAAACAAGTCAAAAGTCACCATCTGCTATGGAAACATGATGTCATTATACAAATATGGCAGATGGAGTGAGCTTTCTCACAGCTGAGCGAAAGTTCATGAAGTTTTGCTGTTCAAAGGACAAAATTCTATAGACAAGTTCTACGCTGATGACTGGTCACTCTAGGTCTAGAGCTAGACTAAAAAAAAAGATCTAGTCTAGATCTAGTCTAGATCAGATGCATGCACTGTGTGGGAAGAGGCTGGAACTTTTATTTAAGTCTGTAGACTAGATCTAGATCTAGAGTGACTGTACCAGTCATCGGCGTAGACCAGTCATCGGCGTACTATAGAGTTTTGGCCTCTGAACAGCAAAACTTCGCGAAACTTTCGCTCAGCTGTGAGAAATCTCACTCCATCCGCCATATTTGTGTGATGACGTCATGCGCTCGTAGCAGACGGTGACTTTTGTTTGTTTGCAGACGATATATTCTAGCGACAGCTAGGACGTTGCCGATCATTGCGTTCGGGAAAAGTTGAAAATATCTTTAAAACTACCGAATATTTGCCGGTAAGTTTCATACAAAGGGTAGAAAATTATGTCATCTGTGGTAAGTACCAAAACTTTAGCTTGAATATTAGATTACTGCATTGAAAAAATTTTTTTTTTACACGTACCCTCCTTACCAGACCAATGTTCGGCGGTCGGGGAGTGTCCGTCTCATGTGACACTTTCTTTGTGAGCACCGTCCATAGGCTAACAAAATATTGCAAGGGAGCAGTCATTGATTTTATGGGGGAGAAAGTGCATTATGAAAATATGTTGATTTAACCAAAGAAGCTTTTAGAAACACGCATTTTCCCCCCAATCCATGGCATTCGCTGCTTACAACAACAACATTTTTTTGCATTATTTGCGAGATCAGTAAGGGTGTTTATGCAAAAACAGCATGATCAAGTGGATGTCTACTTTGAGTTGTTGAAAAACGCCTTAACATCCATTGATTCCGATCCTTCAAGAGTGTTCAACACGGATGAGGCTGGCTTTGGACGGAACTCAAGATCATCTAAAGAAAAAGTAACTGTCCCGAAAGGAATTCGACAAGCCTATCAAATTAACCTTAATGTTAGCGGCCACATAACAGTTAATTCCACAATTTCGGCTTCAGGACAGACCCTACCCCCAATGATTATCTTCTCAAAAAACCTGCCCCGGGAGTCTTATACAGATGGAGTGCCAGAGGGGTGGATATTTAAATCAACAGAAACAGGGTATATGAATTCCGACTTGTTCATTACCTGGCTTGAAAAATGTTTTCTCCCAGGTTGTGGTCCTAAACGCCCTGTGCTCCTTATCACCCCAAGGTGATTGACATGGCAAGGGAACATGGCATCGACCTCCTCTTCCTGCCAGCTCACTCCACCCACTTGTTACAACCCCTGGATGTGGGCTATTTTCATGTCCTCCGTGACAAGATCTGTAACACTGTCACGACATTAGGTTATGCTGGAGCCCGCCTTCTTCCACGCCATCATTTCCCAAAGATTCTACACCAGGCTCTGAACAGAATCACCCCTGCAACAGCTGCGCCTTTTCTGCAACTGGTATTCTCCCTTACAACAGGCAGAAAGTCCAAGCTCCCGTAGCCCAACCATCGAAGAGAGGTTCTCGTAATGCTGACATCCCAGAGCCCAGCCCTGAAGACCTGTGTCCCACTTGCAAGAGACCGAAGACATATCTTCTTGTCAAGGCTGGTCTGATCCCTGAAAATCTGGCTGAAATTCTTGTGCCACCTGCAGTCACTGAGAGGAAACAGTCGAAAGCCATCCCACATGCCAGATATTTGTCTTCGTCGCAGTCCAATACTGTATCTGAAAGTAATACTACATTAATCCCAGTACCTGCCCCTCACAATGACAAGTTTAGAAAGAAACCTGCTGCCACCTTCACCAAGAAGAAACCCAGGTTCATACCCCCCACCCCACTGAAGTCATGTACCACAACCGTGCTGAGCCACTACCTCTACCTGATGTTAACCCAACACCTACACCTGCTGCTGTCTTTCCTGTTGTACCCTCCACCTCTACTGCTCCTGGACCATCAGCCCCCTCTGCACCTGACGATGGAGCCGACGTGGATGATACAGAGTTGGACGTGTGCTGCATATGCAAGAAATGGTGCCCTCCAAGACACAGAGGCCAACAGCATCTGGATGTAGTTCTGTGGGTGCAGTGTTTGTTTTGCGGCCACTGGGTGCATCAGAAATATTGCTGTGATTTCGACGAAAAGAAGGCCAGCAGTGGGGATAATTTCTTTTGTACCCACTGTTTCCCAAGTACCAAGGAGTAACATTTTGTTTTTTAATCTTATTGTTGTTTGTACTCTATTTTATTTATTTCTTGAAGTTCAAAGGTTATCGTGTTGACATTGGTGATTAAGTTAATATTTCCTTGTGAACTGGCTGCATTTTCTCAACTGCTATGCAAACTCAACAACTGCTGCCATCCGTATGCACCACCAGTATCTCTCCAAGTTCATATACCCATCACCCTTAGCAATAGCTTCCACCTTTGCTGTCCCTGGGCCATCCCTTTCTTGCACACAATTCAACAGATCAACATGGACTTTTATTCTCAGGTGAGTTTTCAGCAGCTGTTTTATGTTTATTTTGTTCCTGAATGATTTTTTTTTTTTTAATTTTCTTTTGTTGTTGTTTTTGACAAGGGAAAAGATGTTCTAAGAAGTTGTAAATAATCATGGTTGAAAATTATAATGAACGGTCCCTGGTATATTTGTTCCCTGACCGCCCGGAAATATCTTCCGTTCTCATCATAATGGCGGCGCCGTGCGCATCGGCCTTCAATTGGACGGCCACCTGAGCATAACTTTGCAAATAATGAAAACAATCAAGCAAAAACTGGCAAGTGTGCCTAATTTTTATTGCATTTTATGATGTTTAAACTAGTAATCGCACGCAAGGCCTGGATTTTGTTTCAGAGCATACGCTGATGACTGGTAGCGTTTGGCCCCAAAATGACCCAGATCGCATTGCTATTCAAAAACGATATTTTAAATAGTCTAATATCCGTGTAGAAAGAATGCCAGTAACCTCACAGTTTTAGGAGTAAGGATTAATACTGTTATAAAATCTAGGGTTAAGATATTCATGTCTTACTCTGTTTGCTGGAGATAAAAAAGAGATGTTAAAATACGCCGATGACTGGTACAGTCACTCTAGACTAGATCGTGTTCTAGACTAGTCTAGACTAGAGTCTACATAGACTAGACTAGAGCTCAGACCTAATCTAGATCGATAGATAATTTAAAACAGTGTCTTACCATTTCTTACAGCCAATTCACCTTCCTTGCAATATATTGCTCTGATGGCCTCAATTTCCTCTTCCAGTCTTGGGTGGTTCATGATTCCCTATCGTTCGTTGCCGACGTCTGCAAGCCGAAATCACGAGAGTGATCTCCCTTGCCGGATTGCCAGATTGAGAAATGAATATGAGCCAAGTTTTGCTGGAAAAGAAAAATTGTGTGAGATTTTTAGAATCTTAAAATCGAGACCCGATAATATCTGAGCATGCAATTTGTAATTTTGCACAGCAGGGTTACAGCTTCACCTTACAAGTCATTCTTTCATTCTGAAAAACTAATTTTAATTTGTGACTGACTTCTAATGTTCTACAGCTACAACAGAGAAAACATATACTGTAGTTTGATATTTCATTTAAGCATCTGAAAGTATAAAAGTATTATAACAGCTCTGAGTATTTAAAAACAAATGTATGAGACTATAGCTTAAAGATTCCTCTACGACACGGAAATAACCAGATTTTGCCTACTTTCCATTCAAATATTAGTGAAATCGATTTTAAAAATTCAAATTTGATAATAACCGTATCTTTTGTGCATCCACACAATTAATAAAATTGCATAAAAACTGGCGACGTTTTAGCGATTTATGACTTAAGAAACAAAATTCTGAGCAATTCACATTTATAGATCGATAACGACAATAGTGAAAGGTAAAGCTCGTTTGTCAATTTCGAAGGTACTTTGAACACTGAAACCCGTATAAATGTGTTCAGAAATTATGTTAGTTAACGAACTAGTACTTTCTCCAAAAGTAGGAGAATGACTATTTCTTAGGTTCTTCAGATGTCGTGTCTTAACTTCCAATTTATGTTTAGCAGCAATGGTTTTTGTTTGGAATAAACAGAAAGTTGGGGATTAACCTTAAAATGAAAGAATAACTGAATGTATATCTTCATGACCATATTGCGGCAATTTTTGTCCAATCTTTACTCTAGGTCTCTGCCTAGGGACACTCTATCATAATTATAATGTATCGTCTTGTTCTTTGCTCCTTTTCTTTTTCACTGGGATTGGGAATATAGCGTTACCATCACGGAATATTTATCGATAAATATAACCTCAAGCAGATATTGTATGTTCTGTGATAAAGGCCAACAATCAGCCTACCGTATACCGGAACAAAAGACCGCACCAGTTTGCATCCGTGGTGACCACATACTCCGCACGTCACTAATTTCTGAGTAGCACAGTAACTAAGACTATCAACTAATGTCTTATTAAATGGTAACCCGTTTGGTCCCCTTCGCCAATAACCTGCCATGCCAAGTGTCAAGTTAAAATGGTAAGAGGTCTCTAGGCCAAAACAAGTAGACTAGGTGAAAAACCTGAAACTTTCCCACACCCACACTCCTACTGAACATCACATCAAATTATCAACACACATTTCATTCAGTCCTGAAGTCTAGGCTAAACGCACACCCCTAAAAAACTCCTTCCCCATAAGTGTAATAAGAAGTTACCATCTCAGATTCAGAAGAGTACAAAATATAATAATGTAAGGGGAGATTCTCCCCTCTCCCTGTACAAAAAGTAAATAGTGACGCTATCAATAAAAAGTTGGGAATACAACGATACAAACGAAATTTAAATGACAGCCATCTAGATTTGAATATTTACCTGTTTCTGTCTGTTTCAATGGCTGTTCGTGATTTCCAGAATTACCAGAGCAACTATGACTGCCAGATCCATTGCTTGTTCTCTAATTAGTTATAAAAAAGAAACATGGCTATATTAAAAAGACAGCGCAAAGCTGAAACACCAAGAAATGCATTAACAGAGAGGATCTTTATGTTTTGCTTGATCTCTGTTTTTGGAAATCAATTATAGTCTAGTTATTATATATTATATTATTCTGAGCTAATTTTCACCCGGGATTGGATTTAATGACGAGCCGCCACTGCACTGGTCAGTTTTTTCACTATTTTGTTATCTTATGGGGAGCCCCCCCCCCCTATTTTTCCACATACATATTAATTATGCCTAGCTGGAGAAACAAAACTTCCAATGTGATCAGACACTGTCTTATACTGAAATGGAGAGGCCACTTTCCATTACGTGGAACTCCTATGTCTCAGAAATAGGCGAACCTCCGTATATTCTTATCATAAGGGCTCATCCACCTACCCACACACACACATAACGATACCACACTTAATCGCTTCAGCAATGAATGCGCACACATTACGTCATGTCATGACTGACTACGGCTACTTCAGTGGCCTTCTGGCTTACTATCACATGGGGAACCTCCTCCATAACACTGCCTGCAATATTTCGTCTATGGTAGCAGGGAAGAAAGTCCCCTTGTGATAAAACAGTGATTTTAAATAATAATATGAAGCACCACGACAGAACATTTGTGAAGAATACAAGGTGTCGTTCTGGAGTCTTTCTCCTCCATCTAATTGGCCTATTTGCAATATGTACTGCACGAGACTAAATCAACCGCCACCAAATTACATTCCTGGGCAATCAAGATAAATTAATAACTTTTATGGGAATTACCACTCCGGTAAGATGGGTCTTTCACTGAAAAACCAAAGCAGCCATTTTTTTTTCCTTTGCCCCTGTGTTATCGCCTCTTACCTCCACCAGGTTGCCGATTTCGATAATGATCTTGGTGATTTCTCTCCCCTCCCTCCAAAAAGATTTTTTTAAAAATGCCTTCGTGTGAAAATCACCTACCGTCCCATATCCATAATTAATAAGCACAAAAGAAAGAAAAAATCAGTTCAGCTTAAAACTCCAGTCTTTTATAGGAGGAGCTAACTTAATTTCTAAGCCACTAGTGAACAAAAGCAATAAAATTTAATCGCGTTTGGTTGTAATTGGCAACCTGGCATCACTGGAACGATCCATGGGCTAAGCCTAGCCTACCCGTCTGCCTCACGCCGGACTTTATCTGCCCAGATATTTTCGTCTGATTCAGAGACAAGATTCAAAATGAGCATCAGGTTATTGGGGACACATTGAAATCGTGGCCTTCTTTTTTTTATATCAGTTCTAGATTTGGACACGCCACATATTTTGCAGAAGATTTCTAGACTATAATAAGCGCCGTTCACCTTAGAGCCTCGCATAGACTAGAATTTTGCTTCATTTAGTCTAGTCTTACGTGGTGGGCGCATGTGAAAAGACGTTGTTTTTTTTTTTTCAAGTAAGGCGCTCAAAACCCCATTTCATAATCACTGCTTGAATTTTCTAAGCGAGTTTCCCCACGGAGGGGTGGGGGTTGGTTT
>JAWQUT010000496.1:182460-209921 GCA_033807755.1 Ellobium chinense
GGGGGGGAGGAGAGTGCCGTTCTGAAATAGAGATAGACTAAGGACACTAAGGTGAGAAAAACAGAACGTGCCTCCCTGTAACAAGATTATTTTAACCGTGGCCTTCATAGCCGGAGGGCTTGGTTCGGCAAATACTAATATCTCATGAGTAATCAGTGATAATTTGATTATGATTATTGATAACTGTGTTTTCACGATGAAGCTCCTAGGATAGTACCAACACATAGACAGCTGGTTCCAATACTGTTTTTTTTTTTTTCATGCATTATTGCATTATATGATGATTATGATGTTGCCTAAATTTATATCGTCAGGACTAGAGGCTGTATGAACAATGCTATCTAACTTTGCGCGCCACAGGTACCAGGGAAACCTCCAAAATATCAGCGATGCTCCCTTAGTTACCACCAGCGCACATAGTTAGACAGCATTGTGCGTACCTCTGTAGGTCTAGACTAGAGTTCCGTAATTTCCCACGTTGAAATACTTCAAAATATTGGTATAATTGTTGTCATAATAATCGTATACTTTGAATATACCTACTGAGCCTAACTGATTCGTGTACCAACTTATGATGTTAACCGTTACCATGACCCATTACTTACAAGTCTTATTAATACAGATTTGTCTCTGCAATCATGAATTATTAACAGTGATGGCAAATATATATAGCCTAGCAAATCAGATGGGCAAGTTCCCCCATTACATTATCTTCAGTGAAAGACTTTGACAGTAGGCCTACTATTTCCCCCATCAGCAACAAGTGGCGCTTCAGGACTTGAGTTGTTATTGTAATCGAATATTTGATACTAAATTAATACCGAAAGCTAATGATTACATGGCATGACTTTGAAAGTCAAGTACCAGTAATCTATCAAACCATCCTTGGTGGTCTAATGATCATGTGGCGTTCACTGATTTATGGCTGTTTCTGTTTTAAACCTCATGTGATCTTAGCTCTTAAGTTTCCGAATCTATTATTACGATGATGACTTAGAGCATTAATTGCACGGTTACAATTTTCTATTCCCCGGGCAATCTTCTAGCCGTTTAAAGTTAAAAAAAAAAGGAGGGGAGAGGATTATATATGTATCAAATTTCTTTCATATTTCAACTGGTAAATGTTGGAAGCTTTGGTGTGGGGTTGTGGTGCAATTGTCTTTGAATTGGACACGAGAGACTGCACACCAAACTAAATTTTCATGTTATCGTTCCAGTCCAAATAAAACAAATATTAAAATTTGAATAATGAAGATGTTTCACACTTCTTGGAGATTGATAATATTACTGCAAGAAAAATCGACATCATTTTAAGAATTCTGACAGTACGTACTACTATCTGCCATTTTGACATATCTCATATGGTAGCAAAAAGGCAAGACGCTGTGTCGCTGCTGTAGTTTAGCATGTGCTCAAGAATACCAAAGACATGTGTGCTGGTTTGTCTTGTAAGTCTTACAGGAAATTTATGACGAAAAAAAGATGTGGATCATTCAGACGATTTTTTGTCTTAATTGAACGAACTGATGACACATTTAGGTGTGAAGATGCCAGTGTTTTTTTCACTATTTGCTATATAAGGTTTTACACCTCTCACTAACTTATCCAGGGGTCCCATGTCAAAATACTTTCCAAACGTTGTGTAGCACTTCCTTCAAATTTCGACACAAAGAAAAATGCCCCTAAACCAATAACAGTTTGAGAACTTAGGCAGTTAAGCAAGCTACCTAATACATTTGGCCCTTTCACTTAGTAAATAGGGTAACCTTACCCACCTGGCAACAATCACAAATTTTATACTTGAGTGGCTAAATCTCACCTATTCTGAGCCTATAAATGTATTTGCACCTATCTAAGCCTTTGAAATTCAAATCCAATCCCTTTCCCCCTCCCCATGGCCAGTTTTATGATTTCATAGGGACTGTTTAAAATAGCATATTTTTATGCTAAGTGCTGTTGGCATCTTCATACCTATATCCCTCAGACCTGAAAGTGAAAGCTAACCGCCGTATTGCCTTGAGTCGGTGATTCGCTGGCACAATATAACCCATGGACGCGAGCGCCCCGGTCGTATTAACCCGCTTGCAATTTTAGTCAGAGTTTCTTATTCACAGCACTCCCATGTCTCTAGTGTTAGTGGAGATCTTCCCCATACCTACATAGACCAAACAAAAACAAATAGGCAAACACCAATATGCATCGTTAGTGAACACATCGTCTATTATTATAGTGGGCTGCTCAATCAAGTATTTGCAGGAAGTTGGCAACCTGAGCGCAGACATGCGGCTGTGCTGAAATTAAATCAGTATCATACGGGTTAAGATTTTAGATGAAAGTAAGGTGTCATTGTATTGTATTGGGAATGGCACCATTTCAGCAGTACGTTAACTGATATCTTCATAATCTGCTGACTGGGTTCCTTAAAAAGGATTTGTTCCAGATATTTTAACTTACTTCCAATTTAATTCTCTTTGCCAAACAAACTTCTGACAATCCTTAGACTAGTCTATATAATTCTTCTGTTTCGTATGGACACGTAGATCTACAGACCCTAACAAAATACTTTTTTTTTCTTAGTGTTCTTATATGTTGTTTGAGTATTCAGAAAAAGAAAATTGGGGACACTTGATACGCACGAGGGGTCCTAAATAGTATTTTCCTTGGTTATGAGAATGTGTTGGGACCGGGATACTTTAAAGTTACCCCAGTCTTTAAGAAGATTTCATTAACTGTCTTTTTTAAATTTCTTTGCCAGATCTGAAGACTAGATGGAGGTTGCAATATTTCGCACTGTATTTGCTTGCAGTAGCAGAGGTTCTTAAAGGGAGGTGTTACCGTTTCCCAGATATTATAATGCATATATATTATATGGTATGTAGTTTAAGCTTATCACCATGAGAGCATTGGAGTGAAAAGTGCCGAAAGGTGCATTTTTCTTCCTTGATGATGATGGTCTTAGGACAGCTGTCATTTGCAGTAACATCGGGTGTTTGACATCAAATCTCATTATGTCTACCATTATTTGCATGATTCTAACTAGGCTTCCTCTGGGTCTTCTGTCCTGACGCAAACTTACAAAAAACTAACAACGCGCTGCGGTTTAAAGTAAAGTAACTGTATCTACACAGAAAGTTCAGGAAAGCTCTAATATGCTTATGAATAAAGGCATCTAAGAGACATGCGTGTAATCTGGTATCAGAAAACTGATACTGTCACGAATGACAGTTATCCTACGATCATCATCTATGAGGGAGAAAATAAATGCACCATTCAACACTTCGGTATGTAATTTTGCATAGAAACTCCAGTGTATGGTGATGAGCTGCGCACCATGTAGTAAGCATTAATTATAATCTCTGAGAAATGACAGCGCCTCACTTTATGGTTAGAAACGGCTTCTGAGCATGACAATTTTTATACTGCACAGCATAATGTAAGGTTAATCAAGCATCCCAGTGATAAAATCCATTAAAATTCTCAAACTTGCTTAAGAATATGACACCAGAAAGCTGAAATATTTATCCTTAAGCACCGTTGCCTATACAATAATAATAGTGAAAAAGAGTTTGATAGTTGAAAACAGCATCCAAAAGTTTACAAAGTAAAAGAGCAGTTTGAAAGTTCTAAACTTCTAGGCAAAGATGTAAGAAACTGTGCTTCACAGATCTTAAAAAAACATGAACTACCGATTTTGCCCACCGTCCAAATTAAAGTTGGAAAAGTATAGACCTAGGTAACAGTTAAAAGCGACTTACACATTAATATTATTGTGTATAATCCCTTTTTTACTTTTTACTTAAAATTAAGAGAAATGGTTGAAAACTAGCAAGATGTGAGCGATTTTTATCTGTAGATACACAGTTCCGAGGAATTCACATTTAGAGATGATCATAAAAACAGTAAAAGTTACTGAAACATAAAGCCGATTTGTAAGATTTTCACAGCACTTTGAAGACTAAAACCACTCAAAATTGATTCAGAAATTGTTTACAACGTTCGTTCTCAGGTCAGCAATCAGCTGTCGCTGAGATTATCAGAAGCTGTGTCTGGCCTTGTCATTTTAAAGTGCACTGTCGTTGGACAGCATCAGACTGTTGACCAACTTTCTAGACTTTGTTTTTGACAATTGCTTCAATTTTCCCTGCTGATCTAAATAAATAGGACTAAATAGGTGGCTAATATCTGATTTTCCAAATGTAGCGAGCAAATGTCAATCAGTATTGGCGTGTAGTGAAGAGGCACTGAATACAATAGCTTCTCCTTAGAAACGCCACTGACGTTGCTATTTTTTAATTCACAAACCAAGTCTGCTGTGCAGGGAACAGAATACTTCTTTATTGGTATCAAGGTGTAACCAGCAAATAATTCACAATGCACAGACCAAACAGCCAACTCTCTCAACTCTCTCACTCTCGTGCCTTTCATAATAATTTCAGTAGAAATTCTGGAATAAATGATGTCATCATCATATGATGCGCCCAAACAAACATGCTAGTCTAGAAGGTACGAATAGCAACTTCTAGACTAATTAGAATCAAAACATGTTGATCGCGGCCCCACTCGAACCCTCGGGAAGGCTAATACTGCGTTCACTCAAAGCATCCCACCCGAACCTTCGGGAAGGCTAATACTGCGTTTATTCAAAGCACTATACGGTCGAACTGACCTTGACACCAGACAGTTTTCAATACTAGCGGACGGGATGGGAGCGTAACGCACTGCCGCCCTAGTTAAATGAGAGAAAAAGAAAAAAAAACTGATCCCAACAAGGTCAGCAGCTACTAACTGCAACATTCTCGAATCATGAAGGACCGGAGCCGCGGTCCAGGGCCGTATAGCAAAGGAAAGGGGGGGGGGGACTAGCCGAAACAAACAACAAGCATCACAAATGTTACACAACCCCCCTTTTAAGTTGAGCATATCTGGGATCAACTAAGAATAATAAGGAACATTTGTGGGCCAGATATCTGACAAGACCTTTGCCCGCTCTACATGACTATTAAGCTGTTAGTTTCCATGTCAAAACTGATACATTAATCAACAGCAAAATACTCGAATAAGTATATACATTATGCAAATGTAGGATGTACAACCATGAAAATAAAAATACAATGCTTATAGTTTCTGGGACATACAATCCCATACAGTGAGAGCATAACCAACAGACCACTGCGCAGGGTCACTCCCACATACAGCCCGTATGGTCAAAAGGTTAAAATACATTACCATAATACATTCCACATCATGATCGAACAATTCGAGAATTCTTAGGTCCTAAGACCTAAAGACATGTACCATGGACAATTGTTGTTACAAGAGTCTAAGAAATAAACTGCAGTGATACAACGTAGTTCCATGACAACTACAACGGTGCATGGTCATTAAAACGTGACTGTCTCTCATGTAACAAAATTAATCACCCACACGACTCAGAAAATCAACACCGACATTATCCTTGCCTTTCACATGCTGGATCCTAAATCGATAAGACTGGAGGAATAAACTCCATCTTAACAGTTTTGGACTATCAAACTTGGCTGTGTTCAAGTACTCTAAGGAGTGGTGATCAGTTTGTAGCACAAACTCCGTCCCGTACAAGTACATTGGAAACTTCTTCACAGCCCAAACAATAGCTAAACACTCACGTTCGGAGACTGAGTATTTCATCTCACAGGGCGACAGTTTGCGACTGGCATAGGCTATGGGGTACAATTTTCCACCATCATTTTGCATAAGAGCAGCACCCAGACCTCGATCTGAAGCATCAGTTGCCAATATACAATCTTTAGAGAAATCAGGTAAGCGCAAAACAGGCTTTGACACAAGGCTATTTTTCACAGATGTGTATGCCTTTTCCTGAGCTTCACCCCACTAAACAACATTAGGCTGACCTTTTCTGAGCAAGTTCGACAACGGCGCTGCGATGGCCGCAAAATTGGGTACAAACTCCTGATAATATCCAACTAGCCCCAAGAATGATTTTCCATCTTTCTTAGTGTTGGGTCTGGGAACATCTCTTATCTTGCAAATATTGTCACCCAAAAGACCAACTGTTCCCTTACTAATGGGATGTCCTATAAAATCTACCTCGAATGTCCCAAGGAGGCACTTGGATGGTCTTGCAGTGAGTCCAGCCTGGTCCATTCGTCGGAGCAGTTCCTTCAGGGCTTCCACATGTTCGTCAAATTAAATGTCTCCGTGAATACTAGTAGATCGTCTACGTATGCTGTCACCCTGTCCATGCCCTAAATCAGAGGCTTCACAACTCTGTTCAAGGTGGCTCCTGAGTTCATCATCCCGAATGGCATCCGAACGAACTCGTAATGTTCACCCATGGTCACGAACGCTGTCTTACCGACATCCTCTTCTCTAACTCGAACCTGCCAGTATCTCTTGCTGAGGTCTATCCGGGAAAACACTTTTCCCTCGGCCAAGTTCTGGAACACATCCGATGGGGTGGCTGTCGGATGAGGGTCAAAGACCGTGATCTTGTTTAACTTCCTGTAGTCAATACAGATACGGTTAGAGCCATCTTTCTTCTTGACGACAACGACTGGCGAAGCATATCCGACGAACTCCTCCGAATTATGCCCAGTTTCTCCATGGTGCACAGTTCTTCCCTCAGCAACTCACGCATGGCATACGGCACCGGATACGGGCGTTGACGAACCGGCACATCCGACGTTAAGTCGACCCGGTGCTCAGTGAGTCGACAGATTCCAAGAAGGTCGGTGAATATATGCTGGTATTCCCATACAACTTCTTCCAGTTGTTTGCGTTGCTCCGGGGTCAGCTGCGTGCCGTACTGCAGGTCTTCGTAGCTCTCCTTCTGACCCCACCTTCCCAGGTCAGCGAGATCTTCAGTATCTCCAGTACTGATGCCTTCTGACGCGCCATCCACGACCACAGTCACACCAGCAGACCGTGTCACGAGATTTCCGTCGACCATGATGTCATCATTCCTTGACTTTTCGTTGGTGAAAGGCTTGACATCTTCTGCGGCGCTTCCATCGTTATCCTGCGGACTGGTGTCGATATGGGCTGGTCCCGCACCATGAGGGGTCACGTCACACTCTTCTTCCGTCTGAGATCCAACTTCCGCCGTCGATTCCGTGGCTGTTATCGCAGCGGCTACTTGATCTGTCGTTGGCTCAGATTCACCTGTTACTCTCGGGACGTACCTCTTGAGTAAGTCAGTGTGCAGGGTCTTCTCCCTCGCACCCATCTCGACTCCCGCAACTTCTTAGGCAAAACCACTTGTCTAATGACCGTCCCCCGCTTCAGGTCCTCGAAGACTCTGTAGAGGATTCCTTGCCGTTTGTTGAAGTGCACAGACTTGTTGCCCTTAATCTTTGAAGTAGTGTTCTGCTCCAACCTCTGCAAGACTTCGTCTTGCTCCTGGAGTCGCACGCACTAATTCCTCCCTGTCGACTCCCGCATGCCGCTCTAACTTCGGCACAATCAGCAATGTGGGTTGACCTCTTTTCTTCTCTTGGGCCCTCGTGGTCACTGCTCCCACCATCACCGTAGTGTCTGGGTCGTTAGGATCCCTCGCTCCATTGACGTTCCCAATCACCAGATCACAGATGGCCTCTGGGATGCACAGCGCTGTCACTCTGCCCGTGAAGAAAGGTGTCCTAACATCAATGATGGCCTCTTCTGCCACCAAGATACTATTGTTGATCCTTGCGATCAACCTCTTCTGTCCAGTGAGCTGTCCGTCGCTCACCAACCTTCGCTGCACCACATCGCCTTCGCAACCGGTGGCAACACATCCACTTCTTGATCCCCGATCAAGCCTTTCGTCATGGGTAGCTTTAGTTCGTCCACGGATCTTCCGTCACTGCATCCTCCGCACGTAACAGGCACCTCAAACTGAAGTTTCCCGTCCCTCAGCACCGCTTGCACGTTGATGTTGGTGTCAGCCGTCGCCAGATCCGGGACTGACGACACATTTTCCGCCGCCATCACTACGGCCGCCCCAGCCTTGCGGGCTTGCCCCGTCCCAAGTCCGTCTGGGATGGGCACCCTTTTGCTGTATGGCCTTTCTTCCCGCAGGCGTAGCACTTCATCTCGCCCTTGCCCTTGTCACTTGCCTCCTTGTAGCAATCCGCTGCCTTATGCCCCGGCCTCTGACAAAATTGGCATACCTGTGGAGTATTCCCTGTATTGCCATTAGGCCTCGCCCTTGCTGGTTGGCTCTGTTGCTTGGTACAATCCCTCAGCTGCCTGTTCCTTGCCACTAGGAATGCCTCAGCTGTATCGATCACGTCGTCTAGGGTCTTCAGCTTCTTTTCTCTGACGTGGGTAGCCAAATCGGAGGGGCATGCATCCATGAACTGCATGGTCCGTGATGAAGAGATCCTTTACGCCGTCAAAGGTTTCTTCTGTCTTCGATAGCTTCACCCACCGATTTAGGTACGTCTTAATTCTCGTGATGAACATGCCAACATTCTCTCCGTCTTCGGGCCTGGACTGTCGGAACATGAGCCGGTAGCCGTCTTCTGTTAAGTTGTACCTCTTTTGAAGGGCTTCTTTGACTTTATCGTAATCCTTGGCGTCATCCATAGAGAGACGACAGAAGCAGTCCAAAGCTCTTCCGGTCAGCAAGGCAGAGAGAGAGGTCGTCTGTGTATCCTTTGGCCATTTGGCGTCTCCACAAACCTTTCGAAGAGCAGGAGCCAGCTGTCTAAATCATCCTTACGGTCCTGGAAGGCAGGTAACTTCGGCCGTTTAGACGACGCCTGGGTAGTTAAGGTGGGCTCTTGCGAATTTCCATTCGCCGCTTCTGCTTCAATCCGAAGTTTTTCTCTTTCATGCTGACGAGCTTTATCTCGCTCTTCCGCTTCCATCCGGAGCCTTACATTGTCTAGTTCCGCTTCTCTCTCTCTATGTTCCTTCATCCGTTCCTTAATGTATTCTTTCCTCTCAGTGCCCTCGAGTCCGATAGCATCCGCTTCTTGTCCAAGCCTTGCGATTAATTACGACATCTTGTAGGTAACGATGTACTCTGATGTCCTTGCACAGCCTGTAGTTGAAACACTTCAGTTCCAATCCTTTCGAAATACTCCAATTGATCCGATCGAAATACTCCAGTTGATCCGATCCCGGACGAGCCCCCAGATGTAGCGAGCAAGTGTCAATCAGTATTGGCGTGTAGTGAAGAGGCACTGAATACAATAACTTCTCCTTAGAAACGCCACTGACGTTGCTACTTTAATTCACAAACCAAGTCTGCTGGGCAGGGAAAAGAATACTTCTTTATTAGTAACAAGGTGTAACCAGCAAATAATTCACAATGCACAGACCAAACAGCCAACTCTCTCAACTCTCTCACTCTCGTGCCTTTTATAATAATTTCAGTAGAAATTCTGGAATAAATGATGTCATCATGATATGATGCGCCCAAACAAACATGCTAATCTAGAAGGTACGAACAGCAACTTCTAGACTAATTAGAATCAAAACATGTTGATCGCGGCCCCACTCGAACCCTCGGGAAGGCTAATACTGCGTTCACTCAAAGCATCCCACACGAACCTTCGGGAAGGCTAATACTGCGTTTACTCAAAGCACTATACGATCGAACTGACCTTGACACCAGACGGTTTCCAATACTAGCGGACGGGACGGGAGCGTAAAGCACTGCCTCCCTAGTTAAAAGAGAGAAAAAAACAAAAAAAACCCAACTGATCCCAACAAGGTCAGCCGCTCATAACTGCAACATTCTCGAATCATGAAGGACCGCAAAAATCTCAAACATTCATCCTCAATGAAAGAACTATTTACTACTAATACAACACACAACATCTTAAACTTTATTAAAGACATAGGTCTATACGAAAGGATATAACATCATAACATACAACGAACATATAAAATCATAACATACAACATATAACGAACATATAAAATCATAACATACAACGAACATATTTGTGTACTACAACGTTTTACCTAAAACATGGTCTCTGCACATTTTAGGAGTGTGACCCTGCAACAGTGACGCCCGTTGCAGTTTTGAAGCCGATAGGACGGTCACACTCTGGCTTTTAGAGTAGGAAAGCCGGCGTCTAGTCTTCTCGGATAAGGACGATAAACTAGGAGGTCCCGTGTGCACGCTGCGCACGTTAAAAATCCCTTGGCAGTTTTAAAATCGTAAAAGAGCAGGCCTAGCGGCCGCTGTCCGGGCAAAATTGATAGGAAAATTCGATTAAAAATGGTTCACAGTAACCATGAGGGCGTAATATAGCCGTAATCGTGCTGACACGCCGTAAAACACAAACTCAATCAATCAATCCAGTATTTTACGACATGTGGCATGGATTAAGCAGAAAAACATGTTTCCGTCAATGTGCTGCTCATCACCCGAGAAACGATTGAAAAAAAAAAACAAGCAAAATGTTTGTTTTCTTACATTTTCTCAACAGGAGAACAGTTGAAATATATAGAACAATATATCCAAAGTTTATTGGGTAACCATTATGATGATTGTAATTACATTTAGTAATTATTGAGATACTTTTTTTTCAACCCCTCAAACTTGACGACATGCTCGTTTTTTCGCACTTTCAAACTCAAATTTCATGTAGACCCAAACAGCTGTCATCTTGGGGGTAGATCGGAATCAAATCTTTATTGTATTAGAAATATACGACAGGTGGTTTTATGTTGGTAACATTAATTGTAACTATTTGCACGGACATTGGATTTTAACGAATGGACTATGATCGATCTCCAATAGAAAGAGTACGTTTTATATCTTTAAAAAAAAAAAAATTCTTCATTTCGTGCCCAGTAGTGCCCTCAAAATACTTTTCGCGGTATACACTGAGATAGGAGACCATACAAAATTTGACGCCTGTAAATCCAATTGTTTGAGAGATGTTTCGGGAAATGTTGTCTCACGAATTGTGAATCGCACTGTAATACAGTCTAGTCTACCTAAGACGTCATTTTAGTACATGACGTATCGAGCATCACATCATGCGTTTTCTATCACAATGAAATGAGCTATTATTTCCACAGCGCACCGTCGATATCATTTTTAATTCAAGAGCAGTCTGCCTGGGTGTGTATCTGTCTGCACCTCCCAAGTGCAGAGTCACTATTACATTTCTGTAACAAATGAAAATGTGAGTACTCTAGTCTGCATCATTTTGTCAAGTCCTTCATTTTATCATGGGGGGGAGGGGGGGAGGGGGTAGATAGGGTTCTCTATGCAGCTATATTGATTAATGCGATCTAATCTTTTGTGTGTACCCCCAAACCTACCAAGCCTATGGGTTTCTTGTTACATTTACCCCCAGTATAAAACCATTTTCATTTCAGAACGTTGTCTAATCGAGGTGTCTAGACAGTCCCTAGACATTGGTATCAGTGCCTAAGAACTCTCGCATGTGTACTTTCTGTCTTGAAATCCTGTTCCTACTCAAAACTCAGATCAAAACTTGACTATGGAAGTATAATATATGGATCAGCTAAAACTTCTTATCTTAAAATTCTGGACCCTGTTCACCATCAAGGTCTTCGCATCTCATTAGGAGCCTTTCGAACAACTCCTATCGAAAGTCTTTATGCAGAGGCAAATGAATCATCTTTGTATGACAGGAGAAACAAATTGTCTCTCCAATACGGCATAAAGCTATACTCAACACCAGATAACCCTGCCTCTACCCACATTCTACACCCTCATTTTAAAGAATATGACAATGCACCAAATGCCACACCTCCATTCGGTATACGATTTCAAAATCTCCTTCGTGATGCACACCTGGAACCATTACAAGTCGAGATAAAGTCATTTCCTGATATTCCCTCATGGACTCACCATATCTCACATCATGACAGAGTGTGCAGAATTCACCGATGCCCGCAAAAATCTCAAATATTCATCCTCAATGAAAGAACTATTTACTACTAATACAACACACAACATCTTAAACTTTATTAAAGACATAGGTCTATACGAAAGGATATAAAATCATAACATACAACGAACATATAAAATCATAACATACAACGAACATATTTGTGTACTACAACGTTTTACCTAAAACATGGTCTCTGCACATTTTAGGAGTGTGACCCTGCAACAGTGACGCCCGTTGCAGTTTTGAAGCCGATAGGACGGTCACACTCTGGCTTTTAGAGTAGAAAAGCCGGCGTCTAGTCTTCTCGGATAAGGACGATAAACTAGGAGGTCCCGTGTGCACGTTGCGCACGTTAAAAATCCCTTGGCAGTTTTTTAAAAATCGTAAAAGAGTAGGCCTAGCGGCCGCTGTCCGGGCAAAATTGATAGGAAAATTCTACTAAAAAACGTTCACAGTAACCATGAGGGCGTAATATAGCCGTAATCGTGCTGACACGCGTAAAACACAAAGTCAATCAACATTCCAAATTGATGAATATCCATCGAACGATTTACGAAAAAGCCGATGATATAGCGATGAAAAATCCAAATCAGAGTTTGCAAACTAAGGTGCTGTATCTGTCAAGTATATCTCTAAGTGACTTCATTTCTCCCATTTGGCATATTATAAGGCCTTGAGAGAGTCCATCGCTATACCCGTAGGGGTATATGAGGACAGAGATGAGCCATCTTCTGACTCTGCCTTGAGAAAGTCATATATTGCTGAAGGGACATCGTGTTATGATTGGAATACACTTAGTTATAGTTTATTGTTGATAGTGACCGGAATAATGACATGGGCAAACATGTTCTAACCATAAAATCTGAGAGTGAAACTGTTAAACTGCTTAAAAACACAACATTTTAGCGCCTGTAGTTGCTGGGTGATAGTGGTATAATTGACGTTGTGGTACTTGGGGTTGACTCCTTTTCTCTCTGGTCTTTTGATATTTACATCCATCCACAGGTGTGAGGATGTGATCTGAAATAAGGCTGAATGTAGAACAGCATGGACAACAATGTCAAGAATATTTCTTTGCCTCGGACATCTGCTTCTAAATCTCTCGGCCATTCTCGGCGAGTTTGTTGTAAACGGTAAGAACTTTAAATACATTTTTTTTTAACATTTTAAACATGGCATATGACCGATTATTCCACCCTACCCCACTCCACTCACTTTCAGTTATTTTTCTTTTCAGCCTCCCCTTCCCCGTAGTCAACTATAGACCAATTGCGTTAACCAGTTGCCTTTGCAAACTAATGGAGCGTCTGGTAAATACACGACTCATCTGGTATCCGGAGACGAACAATATCTTATCTAGATATCAGTGTGGGTTCAGGGCTAGACACTCCACAGTCGATCATTTAGTCCGCCTTGAAACATTCATTAGAGAAAGCTTCATTACGAAACAACATCTTGTCGCTATATTTTTCGATCTCGAAAAAGCATTCGATACTACATGGAAACATGGCATCTTGCAAAACATTCATTCATTTGGCCTTCGAGGAAACCTACCAGTCTTCAAGAACTTTTTAGATAACCGACTTTTCCAAGTCGCAGTAAACCAATCCCTTTCAGATACATTCGAACAAGAACAAGGAGTACCCCAAGGTAGCGTCCTCTCTCCCATTTTTTTCAACATTCAAATTAACTCGATTACCCAAACCCTCAAACAAAATTTTGACTGCTCCCTTTATGTTGACGACTTCCTCATCGATGCCCTGCATTGAAAGAAAACTCCAACTTCAGCTAAATGCTCTACAGGAGTGGGCAGATACCAAGGGATTCAAATTCTCTCCACAGAAAACTGTAGCTGTCCACTTCTGCAACAAAAGAAAGTTCCACAGGGACCCAGATCTCCTCTTGAAGGGAGAGCGGATCCCTGTGAACAATGAGGCCAAATTCCTTGGTGTCCTTTTCGACCTCACATAAAAAGTTTGAAAATAGTCGTGTCAGAAAGCCTTGAACCTTTTAAAATCTATCTCTGAAGCTGACTGCGGAGCAGATAGAGAATCCATGTTACATTTATACCGTTCCTTAGTCAGATCAAAACTTGACTATGGAAGTATAATATATGGATCAGCTAAAACTTCTTAGCTTAAAATTCTGGACCCTGTTCATCATCAAGGTCTTCGCCTCTCATTAGGAGTCTTTCGAACAACTCCTATCGAAAGTCTATATGCAGAAGCAAATGAACCATCTTTGTATGACAGGAGAAACAAATTGTCTCTCCAATACGGCATAAAGCTATACTCAACATCCGATAACTCTGCCTCTACCCACGTTTCTACACCCTCATTTTAAAGATAAATATGACAGTGCGCCAAATGCTACACCTCCATTCGGTATACGATTTCAAAATCTCCTTCGTGATGCAGACCTAGAACCATTACAAGTCGAGGTAAAATCATTTCCTGAAATTCCCTCATGGACTCTAAATACACCAACCGTCAACCTGAATCTGGCTCGCCATCAGAAGGATAATACCCCAATTAATACTTATAAGACAGAATTTGAAGAATTGATGGAGGAATATCCCAATCATATTCTTCTTTTTACAGACGGGTCAAAGGACGCCAATGCGGTTGGGGCAGCAGCCCACTCATCCATAGGTGATGCGTGCTGCGGTCTCAACCCAAATGCCTCAATCTTCACAGCTGAAGCTAGAGCCATAGAAATGGCCTTAGAAATCATATCATCCTCGGATCACGACAGCTTTCTGATACTGTCGGATTCCCTGTCCTGTCTCCAGGCCATACGCAATAAGAATTTGAAAAGCGAAAGCATCGGTCGAATTCTGCAGAGACTGCACACTCTCTCTCTAGCCAAAAAGAAAATCTCCTTAGCTTGGATTCCAAGCCATATTGGTATAGAAGGAAATGAGATTGCTGATGAAATGGCCAAAATTGGCCTAGAAATTGGCATACAATATAAAAATATCCCACCCACTGATTTCAAAAGCACTATCCGTTCATATATTCAAGAACAATGGCAAGCCCGGTGGGACATGCAGACAAATAACAAACTCTTTCAAATTAAACCACAGTTAGGACCATCTCATAACACTTCACAGCCTCGTCGAAAAGACGAGATTGTGTTCAGCCGCTTAAGATTAGGTCATACACACCTTACACATTCTTTTCTTCTAAACGGAGAGGATCCACCCGAATGCATAGGGTGCAGCTGTCCTCTCACCATATCTCACATCATGACAGAGTGTGCAGAATTCACCGATGCCCGCAAAAATCTCAAACATTCATCCTCAATGAAAGAACTATTTACTACTAATACAACACACAACATCTTAAACTTTATTAAAGACATAGGTCTATACGAACGGATATAAAATCATAACAAACAACGAACATATAAAATCATAACATACAACATAAAACGAACATATAAAATCATAACTACAACGAACATATTTCTGTACTACAACGTTTTACCTAAAACATAGTCTCTACACATTTTAGGAGTGTGACCCTGCAACAGTGACGCCCGTTGCAGTTTTGAAGCCGAAAGGACGGTCACACTCTGGCTTTTAGAGTAGGAAAGCCGGCTTCTAGTCTTCTCGGATAAGGACGAAAAACTAGGAGGTCCCGTGTGCACGTGGCGCACGTTAAAAATCCCTTGGCAGTTTTAAAATCGTAAAAGAGTAGGCCTAGCGGCCGCTGTCCGGACTAAATTGATAAGAAAATTCTGCTTAAAAAACGTTAACAGTAACCATGAGGGCGTAATATAGCCGTAATCGTGCTGACACGCCGTAAAACACAAACTCAATCAATGAATCAATCTTAACACTTTCGTGTGTGTGTGTGTTTTAGTGAATTAAAAATGCCTCACATAGTGTGCTTGATTGGTCATATTGTAGCTTAATGCTAACTTTATTGGGATTACCCTGTATCGGGATGGTTACAGTATTAGGTACACGGCAACGTGACATGACGGTCTTGAGAGAGACGTAACGTTTATTTTGTCTGTTTTCTTCTCATGCAACAGAAAAATAACAACAGTATCTACTAACATTTGATAGCACCAAGTAAATTTAGTAACAAACCAAACGATGTGTGTACATTTTGTTCTCCCCCCCCCCCCCCCCCCCCCCCCNCCCCCCCCCCCCACCGAAAAAAAAATCTACTGTTTGGATTAAGTGCTAGATTACCAAAAGAACTCAGCCTTTTTAAGCCCCCGGAATATTTATATGGTATTGGTGGGGTTGAGTGAGATGCTGTATAGATATTTTGGTGCCCAAGATTATACTGATCACCCGCGAGTCAATTGTCAGGAGTAAACTTCACCTGATGGCCTCAAATAATTTGAGTGAGCAAAAGAAATCTGCGGGAGTACGAAACTCAAATTGCTGAAGGGAACTACCTGGATGCCTTAATTGTTTCTTTTCACGCTGAAAGAAAAAACAAGAAGCGGAAATTGCAAATACTTATTAGTATTACCAGATATTTGTATCTCGCTACTGAGCCGCTACTCTTCTGAAAAAGTTAATTGATTACTCTACTAGCTACCAAAAAGAGGTCGTGAGTACTTTTATGTCCTCATGCTTCCGACATAAATACATTTATGTTCAAAACATAACAGACTCTATAATTGATGATGTGGTTAACTATGGCCACTTCTGTGAAGTGACGGTTTTATTGAAATGACAATCACATTTATTTATCTCCATATAATATTGGTAGTAATACACATTAACAACAAAGCTGGTTATGTACACTTAATGATAACATTTTGTTATCAATGCTTTGATTTTCTTTATTATTTTCTCGTGCACTCAACAATTTGTGGAGGTCCAAGGCCACCCCCTGTATCCTGATAAGATACAGGGACCGCCACAACACTGACAACATTAACCACATCAGTTCCTGGCAACATATAACATGGCAAAGAAAATATAGCAACGATAATAAAGTGTGACATGCAACGAGTCCCGCTGAGCAAACAAGAGACCAAACAGCACATGTTCAGAACGAACTCCATTCCGGTTGCAGGGCCCGACCCAGCAAAACAAAATGGAGTTCTTCCCTCGCACCCCTGGACTGACAATTCACATAGCAAAACATGAGTCATTCACCACACGTTTATGAAGAAACGCAGTGGTTCAGAGAGAACTACATTCTGGTTGCAGGGCCCGACCCAACAAAACAAAATGGAGTTCATCCTTCCCACCATAAAAAAAAAAAAATGGGGTTCGTCCCGCGCACCCCTGGACTGACAAATCACCTCGTGAACTGAGTCATGCACTACAATGTCATATATATAGGAAAAATCATATAATCGATTGGCTAAATGCACATGTTCATAAAGAACTCCATTCTGGTTGCAGGGCCCGACCCAGCAAAACAAAATGGAGTTCATCCTTCACCCCTGGACTGGCAAATCGCATAGAAAACCATGAGTCATTCATCACAAGTGGATATATATATATATATATATATATATGAAGAAGCACATACATAGTGGCAAAACGCCCTGTTCAGAAAGAACTCCATTCTGGTTTCAGGGCCCGACCCAGCAACCAAAATGGAGATCCGCCCACGCACGCTTGGAATGATACAACGTATAGCGATACATGAGTAATGCACCACAAGTTTAGAGATATGAAGAGTCAGCTACATATTGGCTGAAGACACCTGTTCAGAAAGAAGTCAATCGCCAGGATGTCATAAATATGGTCATAAATATGAACAAACACAATCGCATACATTTTGCCCAAACGCACCTGACCCGAAAGAACTCATTCTGGCATATAGCAAAAAAGAAATCTTTCGTGACCAATGTATAAATATGAGGAATCACATACATATCGCCTGTCCCGACTAGGCATAACGCGAGTCAGTTAATGAACATAACGGAGATGATTCGAGAACAAAGCCATTCCTTGTGCAGGGCCCGACCCAGCGCACACACACACACACACACACACACACACACACACACACACACACACACACACACACACACACACACACAAAAAAAAAATAAAAAACATTTTTGTTACAGCACCCAGCTGCCTCTATCAACATCTACGACGACAATAATAATGACTAATCACTGGTGTTAATCCTAATATATGACTTGAATGCATTGGAGCTCCACCTGCCCATCTGCCGAATCAGAGCATCAGAACACCCCTTTGCCGCCGCTGCCGAAGCTGCTCCGATGCGGAAGCTATGAGATGTGTAACTGGATGGGGAATAACCTAACGATATGAGAGCACTTTTCAACGAGGTACTGAAAAAATGCCTGGACACAGCCTTACATTTTCCTGAATGAATAAAGGACCTGGAACTGAACCCCGCAGTTTGATGTATTTGCGCATGACAAGAACTGGGCAATACAATGAGAAGGGATGGGAATTGACGCTGTGACGAGAAATCTCTCCGCGGCTATGTTTGTATCTTTTAAAGTTAATTTCCAATATTGACGCTCCCACCTGGATGTCCTCCATCAAAAGATTATTAGGTGAAGCAGTCATCTCGCCGACCCTGAGGAAGGCATGGAAAGCAAGTAGGCACATCGATTGAAGAAGCAAGGTGAGATACTGCGAGGCAGGATGGGATTCAAAAGCCGTCATCAACCTGTGCAATATCTGCTCTGTAAAAGGGAGTCTCACATCACAAAGCCTATCCTGACGCTTAAGTGATGTGAGGGCCTTCTGCACAGCCAAATTATTACAGGGGTCTGGTACATTTAGTAATTTATGAACAAAACTAATTGCTGATAGTGAACTGGCAACAGAACTAGGCGCATAGTGGGCATTATGCAGGCATGCTATGAATAACAGAACAGTGTCCGACGTGACAGGTGGGCGATGTCTGATGGAATATTCCTCGGAGAAGGCTTTGAACACTGACCATGTCCTCTTATAGGCACTGTGCGTGGATGGAGCAATACAGTCATGCAAGATGGCAGCCACCGTGGAATTTAGCTGCTGCACACCGGGAGATGCGGCACCCGCGTGGGAAGGACGTCTGCCCAGGGACACAGCATCCGAAACTTGCTGATCTATAGGCGAGAAAGGCTATCAGCTATCAAATTTTGTTTGCCTGGAACATGCACGGCAGATAGATGCAAATTAGTACGTAAAAGATGGGAAACTAGGCGGCGTATTAATATCATTACTTGGGGTTCCTTCGATGTTTGTTTATTGAGGACCGCAACCACCGCAGCATTGTCAGTACCAATGACCAAGCGTTTGTTCTGAAATCTGTGGCCCCAAAGCTCGACAGCCAGGACAATCGGATAAAGTTCCAACAGAGTGATGTTCTGTCCCCGCCACCATTCATCCCACGAGCCATAGAACCATGAGGAACCACAGACCGCACCATAGCCCAAACCCCCTGACGCATCAGTGAAAAGGCCAATTACAGCATTAGATAGCTGTGATTGGTCAAGAAAGATGGCCTTCCCGTTATATTGGTCCAGGAAAGCGAGCCACAACTGCAGATCCTGTTTAGCACCATTATTCAGACGGACAAAATGAAGCGGTGACTTAAGACCAATTGTCAAGTCAAAGAGCCGGCGTAGGAAGGGGCGGCCAGGCAAAACAACAGCACATGCAAAATTAAGCAGCCCGAGCACAGACTGGAGTTCGCGTAGCCGTACTTTCCGTTTGTTGAGAAGACCGCGAATTTCTAGCACGCACTTCTCCACCTTATCCATGGGCAAACGGACCTCACCAGCGCCAGAGTCAATCTCGTATCCCACAAAAGACATTACAGTCGATGGACCCATGGTCTTATCTGGGCAGATGGGAACACCAATGTCTTCATACATTGCAATAAAATGTTTCAGGTGCTCCCTACATTCACTCTCAGAACCAGACACAAAGAAAAAATCATCCAAAATGTGGCACATAATATGAATCCCTAGTTTGCGTGTGGCAACCTTCTCAAGGGCAGTACTAAACATCTCAAACATACGACATGATGAAGACAACCCCATAGCGAGTGCCCGATCAAAATAGAAAAAACCCTGCCATTCGAAAACAAGAAGATGGTAGTCTTCAGGGTGGAGAGGAAGGAGACGAAAAGCATTTTTGATATCAGTTTTGGCCATAAAAGCCGGCTGAGGTACCGAACGAACCAAACGTACAGCGTCCTCTATTGACGCATAAGTAACCGAGCTGAACTCCTGAGGAATACCATCATTGATGGACTGACCGGGTGGGTGTGAAAGGTGATGAATCAATCTAAAATCGCCATTTTTCTTCGGGACTAAACCTGATGGGGAACTCTGATAGCGGGAAAAAGGGGGTTGGAGATATGGGCCACAAATACGGCCCGCTATGATTTCCTGGATAATTTTACTGGAAACAGTATCGGGCATATCCAATGCTGATTTAAGATTAGTAACCCGCGTTGAGGAGGGTGCGCTAACAAAACCTACATGGAAACCAAATTGAAAACCTTGAATTAAAAACTCTTCCTCCTCAACATCCGCACCTTTCAGCTACCCTGCCAGTCGATCATGCTTAATCGGCGTGGGCAAATCATTTCCGAAAGGAATGGTTAAACTTAGGCACCCCTCGGCTATTGCCAAGCAGTGGTTGGGCTTGCGGGATCTTAGGACCCTTGCGGGGTGATGACAGAAAAGCCTGGAGATGACATGCAGACTCTGGGTGGGCCTGACCACACTTGGCACAGACATGGGCATAAAAGCAGTTACTGCCCCATCTGCATACCCCTTGCCGATTGAACGGCCAGCAAACCCTCTGCACTAATGGGAGACCCCCCCCCCCCCCCCCNCCCCCCACTATTGTGAGCCAAATGCGAGTCGGGCTGGAGCTTGTGCTTCAGCCATAAATCCGGTTGCGATTCGCCCCATCGCAAATGGCCTTGCTGTATCAGCAAGCGGAAATTCTAGTCATATCCCCGCCAATCACCCTTGTCATTGAGGAGACCCAGCACCGTCTTGTAGTGGAGGGCCAGCTGAGCAGTGAGTGCAGGGTGACTGCGCAAGTAGATGGCAGCAAAAATGTTCCAGGCCTCAAACCACTGGTGTGCGTTCAAAGGGGGCTTCCTCCGTAAGAGGCGGGAATTGGCAGCGTCCGAAGGTTCCTGCTGTTCACCCTCCAGCAAGGCCCGAAAGTCAATTGCCTCCCCGTTCGAAATCTTCCGTTTCATTTCTTGGGAAACGTGAAAATCGACAGGCGGGGCCTGTCTGAGTGAAGACTCGCCCACGATGTCCTCTGCCAGCAATGCAGCCTGTCACGGTGCCTCACAAAGGGGCGCAGCCTGAGGTAAGGGAGGTGCCGCACATCCCCCAGCCGCAATGCCGTCCCGGGTAGCAGATCCCCCAGCCGCAAAGTTGTCCCGCATAGCACGTTGCTCTGCCACCACCTGAGCCAGTAAATCCGTCTGATGGCGGAGGGCGTCCCGGAGTTCCTGAAGCTCCTGGTGAACATCAGCTTGAGAAAAGGGGACAGGGTCAGAGCGGACGCCTCTTCGTGACCTCACCCCACGTGTGGACGCCGCTGGTGGGGCGCCGCCTGACCGTCTTGGCCGCTGACCTGCAGCACGCTTAGGAGGCATTGCTGGAAAGAAAAATAAAATTGACTGCGAAGTAATCAAGCATTAAAGGAGATGGACATAGTACGCGTAGGGGATAGGTAGGTGCACTATGGTAGATGGAAAGCCTGGCACAGCCCAGCAGTGGGCAACTCGTAAAGCAAGGATGAGCTTAAAGTATACTTTATGGAGGGAGGAGGGTATAAATCATGATGACTTCATTAGGGGACCCATCAACAAATGATCAGTTCAACAACCACATTCAGGGCAGATGGATGGTATAACCAGAAACTAGGGGCAAAAGCCATGGGGGAGGAGGGTATAAACCATGATGACCGCATAAAGGGAGACAGCAACAAATAATCAGTTCAACAAGTAGTGCTATTGGAAGATGGACTGTATACCCATATAATCAGGGTAATATTTAATATCCATGGGGAAGGCGGGTATAATCCAAGATAACCACATGAGGGAAGCCATCCACAAGTAATCAGTGCAAACACCACGGCCATTGGAAGATGGAATGTATAAACATATAAGCAGAGCAACCTCCATGGGGGGAGGTGGGTATCCATGTTTGTATAATCATATAATCAGGGCAACATCCATTGGGGGGGGGGGGGGGTGCATACTCCTGTGATGACCACATTAGGGAGCCACCAAGAAATATATAAGCAGTGCACCAAGCACTTCCGTTCGAGGCTGGATGGTAAAATCAAATAATCAGGATAATATCCATGGGGGAGGAGAGAAAAACCATGATGACCTCAAGAGGGAAGCCATTCACAAATAATCAGTGCAAACACCACTTCTATTGGAAGAGGGAATGTATAATCATATAATCAGGGCAACCGCCTTTGGGGGGAGGGGGGGGGGTTATATATTTTGGATAACATGATTAAGATAGCAGTATACTCCTGTGATGACCCCATTAGGGTAGCCAACAACCAATAATCAGGAAACCGATCACTTCCATTGGCACTTCCATTGGAAGCGGGATTGTAGAACCAGACAATCAGGGTAATATCCATGGGGGGAAGAGGGCATAGATCATGACGACCCCATTAGGGGAGCCATCAACAAACAATGTTCAACAACCACCGGCATTGGAAGATGGAGATTATAATCAAATAATCAGGGAAATATTCGNGGGGGGGGGGGGAGTGGGGATGAAGGTAAATCCAAACTGACCCCATGAGGGAAGCCATCCAAAAATAAGCAGTGCAAACACCACTTCCAGGGGAAGATGGAATGCATAATCAACATAATCAGGGCAACTTCCATGGGGGTGGGGGGTGGGGATGACATCAGTAGGATGGCCATCAACAAATAATCAGAGCAATCACTTCCATTGGAAGCTGGATTGTATAATCACTTAACATAATCAGGCTAAGATCCATTGGGGGGGGGGGNGGGGGGGGGGGAGGTATACTCTGTTGATGACCTCATTAGGGTAGCCATCCACAAATAATAAGTGCACCAACCACTTCCATTGGAAGATGGATGGTATAACTATAAACTCGGGTAAAAGCCATGGGGAAGACGGGTATAAAACATGATGACCTCATTAGGGGATACATCAATAAGTAAACAGGTCAACAACCACTGCCATTGGAAGATGGCAGTGCAACCGACACTGCCACCCCAAGATACCTCCATGCTGACCTAAGTATGAGAGACATCAACAATTAAGCATGACACAAGTCCACGTACACGATAATAAACTCAAACAGAAAAGCAACGCCAACCACCGGGACTGTACACAAGGGAACAAACCCGGAGCCTAAGGGAAGCGAGTATACCATAGTTGTCTCCCATGAATATGGTAACGCACATTAATATTCATTAGCGTGGGCTATCTAATGGGTCAGGGAAAGAGGCTCGGACAAATTTCTTGGCCCTGATCAGGGCACCCCGGATAGACTTGAATAATTTTGCATGACCTGCATCGTTCAGGTGCACCCCATCAAAACAATACTTCTCCCTCAATGCTGCGAAGCGAGGCGAACCCGACGGAGGGAAAGAAACAAAAGAGTGGTGGCAGAAAAGAAGCCCTCTTGACTGTCCGACCTCCGCGGAGAGGTAATCGTTAACCGCCGCTGCCCACGAATTGTAAGCGGCATCAAAAGTAAATCGCGACGGGCTCGTTGACGGGAAACGCGGCATGAGTTGGCCGATAATCACGACCTGGGCATCCTTCCTAGACCTAAGGCAACTTAGTCCTGCCAACAACCTGCCCCCCATTTCTACCGGATCCATGTCGCGTTGCCAGTCGTTATCACCGACCATAACTAAAATTATGTCCGGTTTGTCTCGACAGTTAGCACAAGACAGAAAACCACCACACCCACGTAACAAGCCATCTAAATGCAGGCCCCCAACGCGTGACAGCAAACAACAGTGTCCTGCCCTAAATTAAGGTTACCGTCACCAACCCGCGCGCCCAAAACGCCTCGCGAACGAATGACCCAAAATCCTTATAGCGCAATTACAAGCACTCCCATTAACACCCCTGACCATATTACATTCCCCAAAATTAAGAAGAGCGTGAAGCTCCATTTATCGTCTACGGTTTTCATCAATGTTCTCCTCTATCCTTGTCTTGGGTGGACTCATGCAAGATGATACCCATCATTTTGGATATTTATCAAATGTGCGTAGAAATGTGCAAAGAAACGGTTGAAAAATATGAAGCGTCCGAAAATACATACACCGTACTGGAAGTAAGCACGCATTTTGGATCTTACAGTTTGATCGGGAAAATGACATGTATCTCTGTAGAAAGACGACCACTGCTTGAACTGCCACGAAAACTGCGTGGTTTTTGTGTGTGCCAAAAACCGCCAGTTCTCTCTCGTCGTTGATGTCAGTGGTTATATCGCTATGGGACCGGCTGTGGAATATATTATATATATATATCATGGTAATCTGCGACCAGTATATATATATATTATTGTGCATGGACGGCATTCCATCTTGTATACCCCTTAACAGCTGACTGTTGCATCAACAACAATGTGACAGTCCACACATTGAATCAAACCCTTTTTTTTTTCGGAAACAAAGTAAAAATTCTGTGCCCTCTGATTCCTCCTATATTGTAGAATGCCCAATAACCTTCTTCGTGTGAGGTAACCTGACAGTCCAGAAGAAAAAAGAAATTGTAAAGCACTTCAGTAGGGTAATTTTATCTTGACCTGTGCGGAGTGACGTAATGGCTTTTGTAGACGCTTCAGAACAACGAAACGTTGTAAACAGAGCCAACAAAAATACCTTGGAATACGACTAAAAGTCCCATGTTTCCAGCAAAATTAGAAATGGTTGAGTATAAGCAATTAAAGGTGACCCTTGTACATATTGCTTGTGTATTCAGATGACATTTATTGTTGCTGTCAACTATCGCTTTCTCTCAACAGCAATATTAGCACGAAGACATCGCAAATAATCATTAAAATCTCATTATAGCGTGGCCCGCTTCTTACCGTTATACCTAATAGATGGCATGGTCGTAAGTTGTTCTCAGAAACTGAAGATTGCCATTCTAGTTTGGGTTCGACTGGCGCCTGGGCCAGGTGGTTAACGGTTTGTTGCCTATCGGAACGACACTTTACTCCCGTTTACCCACTCGATAGAGGTGTGAATGAGTACCTGATTTTCGAACCACGGGAACAGGGGCGCTGCACTGCGGTGACTAGCAGTGACTTCGTAATGAATTATGTTTTTGATAATAATATGTTAGTAATGATATTTGTATTATATGTGTTGTTTACATTATGTATAGCATAAATAAAACATATACATTGTATGGCAGTGTATAAAAATTGTCCCTACTGAAGTTGTCCGCGTAATTGGCCATACTAAAGTGATCACATTTCTCATGATGATCAACATGACAGAACCATCCTTTTCAAGAGAATGACAAAACTAAGCCAGCTACTGGCCGTTACCATGACTTCCTGTCAGCTGACAATATCAGCTGTCACTGTGTTCTGTGAAACGTCTCGAATGGATTAGCCAAAAAAAGTTACAATACCATTCCCTCTCTGTGAGCACTTTTGTTAAACTGCTTTCTATGCATTTTTTGAAGATCTGTGCCTAGAAGAAGGACCAAAAGTCACCACTGTCGATTGTGGCTGCAGATCGAATCGTTGTGATGAAGATGGACAATGTGATGGCACCTGTAAACGGGGGAGATTTGGAGTTGGGTGTCTGTATGGTAAGCGAAGACCGATGTTGCGTTATATTCCATCTTCCTTACCCTCAAGGTAGACCTCCCGGTCTAATGTTTCGCCCGTTATCATATTCGAACACCCCTTTATAACTCACATTTTGCTCACATTCTGTGGAAGTTTTCTTGTGAAACATGACGGTTATAGTCATATAAACTTTTGATCCATCGCATTGCAACGTTGCTTTGATCATTTAAAGTTGATTTTATGTTTCTTTGGGGAAAAAGCCTAGAAAAAAGTATTGAATTAAATATTGCATGAGTAGAACCTATCTCCACGAAAACCAAAATAGAGATTTTCATCTAACAAGAAAGGGGTTCGTCAGATAGCAGATTGGCCGTTCATCCTTCCGTCCCTCCGTTCGTCCTTTCGTCCATAGTTCATCTTTATGTATTTATTATCTGTCATCCTTCTATAACACAAAAATAATAGTACATCTGTTACCATCCATCAGTTACATCCATGTTACATCTATACCGTTCCTTAGTCATATCAAAACTTGACTATGGAAGTATAATATATAGATCAGCTAAAACTTCTTATCTTAAAATTCTGGACCCTGTTCACCATCAAGGTCTTCGCCTCTCATTAGGAGCTTTTCGAACAACTCCTATCGAAAGTCTATATGCAGAAGCAAATGAACCATCTTTGTATGACAGGAAACAAATTGTCTCTCCAATACGGCATAAAGCTATACTCAACACCAGATAACCCTGCCTCTACCCATATTCTACACCCTCAATTTAAAGATAAATACGACAATGCGCCAAATGCCACACCTATATTCGGTATACGATTTCAAAATCTCCTTCGTGATGCAGACCTAGAACCATTACAAGTCGAGGTAAAGTCATTTCCTGAAATTCCCTCATGGACTCTAAATACACCCAACAGTCAACCTAAATCTGGCTCGCCATCAGAAGGATAATACCCCAAATAATACTTATAAGACAGAATTTGAAGAATTGATGGAGGAATATCCCAATCATATTCTTCTTTTTACAGACGGGTCAAAGGACGCCAATGCGGTTGGGGCAGCAGCCCACTCATCCATAGGTGATGCGTGCTGCGGTCGCAACCCAAATGCCTCAATCTTCACAGCTGAAGCTAGAGCCATAGATATGGCCCTAGAAACCATATCATCCTCGGATCACGACAGCTTTCTGATACTGTCGGATTCCCCGTCCTGTCTCCAGGACATACGCAATAAGAATTTGAAAAGCGAAAGCATCGGTCGAATTCTGCAGAGACTGCACACTCTCTCTCTAGCCAAAAAGAAAATCTCTTTAGCTTGGATTCCAAGCCATATTGGTATAGAAGGAAATGAGATTGCTGATGAAATGGCCAAAATTGGCCTAGAAATTGGCATACAATATAAAACTATCCCACCCACTGATTTCAAAAGCACTATCCGTTCATATATTCATGAACAATGGCAAGCCCGGTGGGACATGCAGACAAATAACAAACTCTTTCAAATTAAACCACAATTAGGACCATCTCATAACACTTCACAGCCTCGTCGAAAAGACAAGATTGTCTTCAGCCGCTTAAGATTAGGTCATACACACCTTACACACTCTTTTCTTCTAAACGGAGAGGATCCACCCGAATGCATAGGGTGCAGCTGTCCTCTCGCCATATCTCACATCATGACAGAGTGTGCAGAATTCACCGATGCCCGCAAAAATCTCAAACATTCATCCTCAATGAAAGAACTATATTTTACTACTAATACAACACACAACATCTTAAACTTTATTAAAGACATAGGTCTCTACGAAAGGATATAA
>JAWQUT010000496.1:219796-250097 GCA_033807755.1 Ellobium chinense
TGGGGAGGAGGGGAGGGGAAGACATTTTAGACTTTTTACATTTTATCACTGTTGTTGTATTGGCACTGTTTCGCCACAGATTATTCATTTCACTTATTTGCAACTTATTTTCTAATTGTTATTCTATGTCATGTCATTCTTTCGTTATGTTACCCTTTAGTTGGCATCCGCTCAAAAGGGCCAGTTGTATAATATCAGGTCTTTCCAAAAGCATTTGACCTTGGTCCGCCATATGAAAATTGGTAAAAAGTACTACATTATTAAACTCATCTCCATGGCCTCAAGCAGCTTTTGATCATAAGCCACCCTGAACACTACTGTTCTGCTGTGATCTTGTCTTTCTTTTCCACGTCCAGATGAGCTGAAAGACGTTGACATACACCAGACAAATCCAAGCGGAATCGTCTTTGATTGTGAAGATAGGAGGATGGCTTTCACCGAGTTGAACACTGTAGATATCTATTGTAACTCTTCGGAAAGAACCGCAAGAATTGAATTTACAGGAGAAGTGATACCGTCTTTATGTGGAATTCTTATTAGTGGAGGTATGCATCTTTACAGCATTTTCGTTTTCATTTTCTATCCTTTCTTGTGGTGCTGTGTAGGTTTGTTGCTCTCAGGTCTGGTTGAATGATCATCAAAGGAGTACACTACCCTTTCCCTAAGGTTAGAATTACAAGGTGCGCAACCTATCCTTGAAGTTTTCATGCAAAGTGCACACCAGAGTGCTGAATGGTACATTTTTCAACATGATTTTTTCCCCTTGGAGTGGTAATTTTGTAAAATCAGCCATAATGTATTTATGCCATTATATATCTACCTGACAAATATGTACTGGTTTATGTATTACTACTGAGACATATAACATGGCCAGGGGCGGGGATTAAACCCAGGTAGGCAAATCTGCACATAGACTAGGGTCACTTAATTTACATTTAGTGGAAAGTATAGTAGCATACATGAAACAGAGAAACACAATACGCTGCAGCAACTATTTGCTTTACCATCCAAACCAGAATGCATCATAACAATAAAATATGATAGCAACAACAAAATCAATACTAGCATCAACAGTATAACTTGTTATTAGGCCTACCGACCTACCGTTTACTCCTTACAGATAAGATAAATGCGTCTTTTCCTTCATGTGGGTATGGTTTTTAACGATCTACGTTTTCACGACAAATAGCTTCATTTTTCTTGATCGTGTCCCGCTCATACTAGTCATAGTTAAGCGTGTCGAGTTTTTTATTCGTCATAAGATACTAAGAGCTCTGGGTAAGCAAATCTGGCTGCTATCGAAACAACAAACCTGGACTAGATTTAGATGTAGTCTCTAGATGTAGTCTACAACTGAAACGCCGAGACAAGCAATGCCTGAAATCTTATCTATGACCCCATTCGAAATCGGCGACTGGAAAAAGGAGATCACTCATTTGACATCTTTCTTGGTCTCGTTTCGATTTCGTAGGCATTTAGAATTTTGCCTGTTGGCATGGAAATTCTAACACTGCGGCGAGTGCCATTTGGGCTCAGTCTGGGTGCAAATGCTGACTGTTGCGCCTTTTACAGTAGAAGAGAAACAGCCCGCGAGTTCACCTGTGTAGTCAAAATCCAAAATGACTATTTGGCTAACTAAGCAACTGAGCTGCGCTTGAGGCTCAGTTAGGGTGCAAGAACCATTATTTTGAAATGGTGTAGCATAGGAGGCGCGGTCCGAGGGGTTGACCTTCATAGTCAAAAATTAAAAGTGACTTGCGCAGCTTTTGTTTCTCTCCTTTAGCCTACTACTAAGATTCATAATGGGCGATAAGCGCTGACATTTCTTATTTCAGTACGTTTGTGGCAGTCATCTGTTGTTTTAAACATTGTATGAAGTACTCTGTTTTCAAGAGGTAGTCAGCGACTATTTGACTATCATTATGCAACACCCTTGGACATTGTACGGTATCGTTAACCAGTTACCCTACTACTCTTAGTCTAGGAGCATATATCTGAGTTCGTAATTTTCGTTCTTCTCAAGGAGAGAAAACCAACCGGCTGTCTAAATGAGCGCTGGTCAGGCTTAAAGTGTGTGCAGCACTTTGTAATTTGGAGATGCAAGTGCATAATTTTAACAAAAAGAGCTATGAAAAGCGGGGCATCATACTTTGTTTACATCTTTATGTCAGTTCATTCAGTGCAGTGTCGTATCACTCGACGCTTCGCTTCGCGACATTTCTTCGATAGCCATTGAAAGTGTTGTGGGTACACGTCCTTTTGACCAAAAAATGTCCATTAGTGTGCACAGTTTGCCTGGCATTTTGGTATTAAGTACGCTGTCGGAGCTGTGTTGTTTCATTTAGATCTAGATATAAATCCACTGCGGGAGTTAGAGAATGACTTTCGTTTCTAGATCGCTTTACCTGCAACTGAAATGCACCAAGAAAAACAAGCAGCTTGTTGCGGAATTTTCATTGATGAAACCGATTTTCTCTTGTGCGGTTAAGACCAAAATGACGCACAATGTATGAAAATCTACGGAACACGGAGATTGCATTGGTTGTCTTTTTATGCGTCCACTGCATACGAATACAGTGTATGAGTCGGGTTATACTTAATGCAGGATACTATACGCATTAAAATTATCATTTCATAGATCTAAGTGTCTAGTTGGTTAGGAGGAGAAGAGTGGGAGGTAAAGAAGATGGCAATTACAAACAAAAGCAAACGAAACAAAGATAGAATGGGATGCGGAAAATATGACTTGTAATCCAAATGTAGAGGAGGGTGGGGAGTGTTGGTGCACTTTTCACAATTAGTGCTGTTTAACCGCTACCTTTTACAGACGGGTCAAAGGACGCCAATGCGGTTGGGGCAGCAACCCACTCATCCATAGGTGTTGCGTGCTGCGGTCTCAACCCGAATGCCTCAATCTTCACAGCTGAAGCTAGAGCCATAGACATGGCCCTAGAAACCATATCATCCTCGGATCACGACAGCTTTCTGATACTGTCGGATTCCCTGTCCTGTCTCCAGGACATACGCAATAAGAATTTGAAAAGCGAAAGCATCGGTCGAATTCTGCAGAGACTGCACACTCTCTCTCTAGCCAAAAAGAAAATCTCCTTAGCTTGGATTCCAAGCCATATTGGTATAGAAGGAAATGAGATTGCTGATAAAATGGCCAAAATTGGCCTAGAAATTGACATACAGTGAAAAAATATCTCACCCACTGATTTCAAAAGCACTATCCGTTCATATATTCAAGAAAAATGGCAAGCCCGGTGGGACATGCAGACAAATAACAAACTCTTTCAAATTAAACCACAGTTAGGACCATCTCATAACACTTCACAGCCTCGTCGAAAAGACAAGATTGTGGTCAGCCGCTTAAGATTAGGTCATACACACCTTACACACTCTTTTCTTCTAAACGGAGAGGATCCGCCCGAATGCATAGGGTGCAGCTGTCCTCTCACCATATCTCACATCATGACAGAGTGTGCAGAATTCACCGATGCCCGCAAAAATCTCAAACATTCATCCTCAATGAAAGAACTATTTACTACTAACACAACACACAACATCTTAAACTTTATTAAAGACATAGATCTATACGAAAGGATATAAAATCATAACATACAACGAACATATAAAATCATAACATACAACGAACATATTTGTGTACTACAACGTTTTACCTAAAACATGGTCTCTGCACATTTTAGGAGTGTGACCCTGCAACAGTGACGCCCGTTGCAGTTTTGAAGCCGATAGGACGGTCACACTCTGGCTTTCAGAGTAGGAAAGCCGGCGTCTAGTCTTCTCGGATAAGGACGAAAAACTAGGAGGTCCCGTGTGCACGTTGTGCACGTAAAAAATCACTGGCAGTTTTAAAATTGTGAAAGAGTAGGCCTAGCGGCCGCTGTCCGGGCAAAATTGATAGGAAAATTCTACTAAAAAACGTTCACAGTAACCATGAGGGCGTAATATAGCCGTAATCGTGCTGACACGCCGTAAAACACAAACTTAATCAATCAATCAAAACCCTGCAACAGTGACGCCCGTTGCAGTTTTTAAGCCGATAGGACGGTCACACTCTGGCTTTTAGAGTAGGAAAGCCGGCGTCTAGTCTTCTCGGATAAGGACGAAAAACTAGGAGGTCACGTGTGCACGTTGTGCACGTTAAAAATCCCTTGGCAGTTTTAAAATGGTAAAAGAGTAGGCCTAGCGGCCGCTGTCCTAGCAAAATTGATAGGAAAATTCTACTAAAAAACGTTCACAGTAACCATGAGGGCGTAATATAGCCGTAATCGTGCTGACACGCCGTAAAACACAAACTCACTCACTCACTCACCTGAATCTTTTATGATGTGTTTTTAAAGGAAAATTGGAATTATAAGCTATATCGTATATCAAATTGCGTTGCCAGATTTCCCGAATGCGTAAATGAGAAGATATTTACGCTATCTCTTTCTCTAAGTGAGAAATTTGATAACTAAATTTCGAATCGGGATATCACGATACACGAAAGTCGTTAACTGGGAAGTGACGTATTAGCGGCGGAGCAGTGCGCCTGCGCGGACACATTTGACCTTGTCCCACACTCTCTTTTGTTAGAATTAATATAACCATTTCAACTCTTCATAATCTAGAGAAAAAAATCATGGCAACGAACACTAATGCCGAGTGGCACTGGCTTCACCTAAACTAGACCTAGTCACTGTTGCGAAACTGATTAAACTTATTCAAGTCTAGAGACAATTGTGTAGCACAAACTTACATTTTGCATCAAAACATGCATACTGTCCGTGTTTCGCTGTTTTAGATAGCGATTATATCTGTCGGTTCTTTGAGCATGTCGTGAACAACGAAAGAAATATGGCATGCCGAAAAGAAATAAGTTTGTAAACCGCAATGGCAACTACATAAACCGAGCAAACGGTGTTTACCGCGATGGCAACTGTAGAAACCGACCCAAGCAGCAGCAACTCACGACTGATCAGCTGATACTGACATCGGCAGTCAGGAGAGTTTATTCCTGGCTATATCCTCAAGCTTCCTGGATATCAGCGAAAGACTGCAGGAAACCAAGACGGCTGGAGTGTACACTCCCTCGTCGAATGGAATGGTAAGCCTGAGAGACACAGATGGATCTACACGTATTATTAGTCTAATACCAGTAACTTATTCAGTAAAGCACTGATAGAATAGATGTGGCAAAATATCTAGATCTAGATCAGACTAGGCTTGAGACCCAGTCTAGATAGTAGATCGAGTTCTTTTCTATAAGTTTTCTGTTCCTAATATTCCCATTAAATATTTGTGTGGCATTCTCTAACAACAGCACCGATTCTCTAACAACAGCACCGATTTAGTCGAAATATCGATCTAGCTCATTACTTGTTTATTACTAAATGAACTAAATCATTATCGTTGCGGTGCTGTCCTTCGACATAGCCGGTTACACTTCATGTACAGTACTAAAACATACTTACTTGAGGGAAAAGAGAAAGAGTAGCCATGACACAAATGGCTAGGTCGAAGGACAGCACCGCAACGATAATGATACAGTTCATTTAATCATAGACAAGTAATGGACTAGATTGATATTTCGACTAAATAGGTGCTGTTGTTTGAGAAAGCCGTGTAACCTCAGTATAAAGTACATTTACATAATGTTTATTGTGTCAAAGCCTCAGACCTCTAGCTTCAATAGTTTTGTGATATCATCATGCTTATTCCACATTTGCCTATATTATTCGGGCCTGAGAAATTTGAGTCCTCTCAACCTGCTGCTCAATGCAAAACAATGGTTTAGCTTGTAAAACTGAGATGTAATATAAGTCAAAATTCTACATTGATTTAATAGGAAAAAGAAGATTACTGGAAAAGTATAGTAATAATAGACTATAAACAACTCAAATCATCAAAAAAAAAAGATTTAGACTACGAATAAGCATGAAGATATAATAATTTCTGATCCAGATCCCTGAAGAGATCATATCAGAATATTGCACCAAAATTAAAATATTCTGTAATGAAGCACTGAACACAGAAGACAGTAATTCAAAAATTCAATAATTTATTAGTAATATTAGTGCTGATTGCATAATAATGTGAAATAGGAAAATTATAATCTGTAGGTGTCTGGCAGAAACCCATGCTGAAACAGCCATATATCTAACAAGAGCTTTTCACACCACATTTTAGCTACTGCTTTTACTATATACACACATTTGCAGTCACACTTCTTATTTAATAACAACATGTGTCAGATCACTGATCAGGTTTTGTAAGCTGACTAGTTAATTTGATTTTCTTATCTTGAATGCACATCTATATGCACATGTCCGCATCTGTTTGAAGGTCAGAATGAACAAAATAAAAGACCTACATAAAACTATATACAAAAACTATACAAGTACTTGTAATTTTCCCTTAAATGAATAGGGATATGTCACACATTTTGAATTTACTGACAACTACTTAAGTTGAGACACCATCCATGGGCAAAACTAAATTAAAGGTTGTTTGTGTCAGTTCTTCATAAAATTAAAATAAACCATATAATGTAACTTTATACAGTAGTTTAAGTGATGCCACTCACTTTTCTTTGAACCTTTTACGGCTTGTGAGAATTCTTGCTGACTTTGTCTCTTAGTCTGAAACTTCCACTTTCAAAGAGATAATTCATATTATTAGATCTCTACATGAAATGACTATACAATTGCACTGCACAGGAGGAGCAGACAGACTTACCAACCCCTAAATTTCAAGGGCCAGGCAACAGATGAGGCTGTGTAAATAACATTCATCATCTAGTTTGATTCTTCTCATTAGTTATTTAAATCTGTCTACCTCAATGTCAGATACTGATAGATTGTAAAAACAAAGGCTATGAAAACCTGCTTCAAAAGCTTGTATACCTCCTAAGATATGCTTGGGCTGGGATTAGGAAAGACAAAGCACATTTTTAGAAGTCCTTATTACTATGGTTATTAGGATGTCCCTCAAGGATTTGTAGTTTAGATCTAGATACCTTGGTTTCAATTATGGTTCACATAGATCTGCTTGCTCTGTGAAGTCGACTAGCTAAATCCGCACACCGCCCATGGAAGACGAAGCAAGAGTGAACTGGGCGATCACTTTGTGTTTGAGATTTTGAGTCATTCTGATTAGCTAAGCCACCTCCAACATAAGGATTGCGCACATTATATTGCCAGATCTTAGTGCCATGGCCAGTAATAACTGGTTGATGCGATTTTGTTATCTGTTAATCTAGATCATCCTACAGAAAACAAAAAAAACATGATGCGCCTGAAAGAAGCAATCATGCAATCAGTTTTGTACAAAACTAATATCTCGGACCAAAACATATGGCTGCAAAGTAAAAACCATCATTTCACAGGTCTAGTTTATGTGCGACAACAGAGCTGAGCTTTAAAGAACATGAAATATCCTCTATACTACCTAAAATATTTTCAAAGTGGATCATGCAGTATGCTACAGCAAACATTTTCAGAAGCAATTCTTAGGAGGTAAAGAGGACTTTTAACTGATCAGTCTTATGTGAGACATATAGAAATGACTGACTGCATTATACTACTGCTTGTCCATTGATGTCTGGTCACAGTATTGCCATCTAAGTACATGCTCTAAGTCAATCTAATATGCTCTGGAAGTTTCCCTATGATACTTGTGCTTAGTATGAAGTTCATGGTGAATGAAGAGAGCCTTTGGACAGGAATTATCTTTTTATTCACAATCACAGATACCGAAATTTCCAGGTAAGCGCTGTTGCATCAAGTAAGCTCTACTGCACATAAGAAATTGTGCCAACTTAATAACGTTTTGCAATAAAAATTGTTTACAAATGTGTACAAATGAACATATATTGGCAAATGGTTTTCAGGAGTCCAATACAACATGCCTTTGTGAATTTTCAGGTGTTCCTGCTTCAGGTTTACTCCCAAACCCACATCTAAGAAATGACGATGTTGGCAGGAAGTTGAGCAAGTGCGAACATTCATCACTTCTGCACAATTTCCACCTGACTGCATCACACATCACCCAGGATTCTCTTCTGTCTGTTTGGATCCCTTTGTGCTGGACACAGCCTAATATGCCCATAAACAATACTATGGGAATCTGGAATTGGACTTACAAAGTAAGCAGCACAAATGCCAGTGATGTTTTTAAGCTAACTTTTATTTTGTAGATAGCTAACTAGTTTATGTGAAGCCTAATACCAAAAGCTTGATGTAAGTTTATCCACACTTTCTTTTTAGTATGACAGCAGGAGCTGTTGCTGGCTCAGAAAAGAATAATCTGAAAGAATGGGAGTAAATAAATTGGTGCTGCTTTTGGATTCAGGATTTCAAAGTTGATATGGAATCTCTCTTCCTGAAATTGACTGAGATCTAAAAGTGATTAAATGTATTGTACATTATTCAACTTTGTCATAAGCCGGACAAAGTCCATAGAGCTAAAGGTCTAAGAGGAACCAGGGTGTAAAATCAGGTTCTCAAAGTTGATGCGGAATCTGTCTATTTGAAATTGACTAATGTCTAATTCTGATAAAATGTTATTGTATGATATTCAGCTTTGTCGTAAGCCATACAAAGTCCAGAGAGCTAAACGTCTAAGCAGAATCGATGTGTAAAATCCAAGTTTAATATAGAATCTATCTACTTGAAATTGACTAAGATTTCATTCTGATAAAATGTAATCATAAATTATTATTATATTATTTTTTCATAAGCCTGACAGAGTCCGTACAGTTAAGGGTCTAAGCAGAAACAAGTGAAAAATCAGTCTCTCAGTTAATACTGAATCTCTCCATTTTAAATTGACTAACATCTAATCGTACATTATTCAGCTTTGTCATAAGCCAGACAAAATACAAATAGCCAAAGGTCTAAGTGGAACCGAATGAAAAATCAAAGTCAATATAGAATCTCTCTGTTGAAATTCTGATAAAATGTGACCGTATGTTATTTCATCTTTGTCATAAGCTGAACAAAGTCAATAGAACTACAGGTCTGTGTAGAACCATTCGCAACGGGTGAATATTCATGATTTTTGTAGTGTACAAACTCTCTCTATTTGAAATTGGCTTAGATCTGATTCTAAAATATTTAATTGTATGCTATTGGAAATTTGTCATAAATCAAATTATAGGTTATGGAACTAAAGATCTATGTAGAATAATCTGCAAATATCTTTGTGGAACCACCAGCATGAATGAGATTCAGGAATTAAAATAGTTTTATTTTATAAAATCCCTCTCCATTGAAATAATGCAGTTCTGACAAACTCGCCACTCACTGAGAGAAAAAAGTGGGGAGGAAAGCAATGGGCATTTGAATTTGAAACCTTTTACAGCTGGCCCAGAATTGTGCTAAAATGTAATGTGACACCTATTTGCTTGGAGGTCTGGTAAAACATAAGAAACCAACAACAACATTAACAAGCCCCGATTTCAACGTTCATGTATTCTGTCTGTTTCTCAGGATTATATTACTTTGTAGATCGGTGGATGTTAGCCTCATTACTTGAGGTCTCAAACCTAGGATGCTGGCACACACAGCAAGTTCATAGTATATTTGACATTATCATTTATTACTTGTCTGTCTAGTATTCGTTTTCATTAAAATTACAATTTCCACCAGTTGCTGCCACATCAAAGCATCAGTTGGTCTAATTTCACTTATTACGTCATCACTGAAAAGCATTGTAGCTAAGCGGTACCAACAATACTAAGGGTACATGACTATTTCCAAGGACGTAACTCCTTCAGTAGAATCGCCTATAGACTACTCCATGCGGTTTTGAAAAAAAAATATCAAATATAACACCGCAGTTCTATTTCTTCTTTCAGCAAATCTTTGCTGCTATAGCTACACCGTCTGTTGCTTTGTACTTTACTTCTACAATGTCATGGCTAACTTTGGTCTAGAATAATGCTGTTCATTGCCTGCTACATGTGAGCATTATCAGAAATTATCTGCCATCTTATGAGAAAAAGGCACTGTGATTTATAGCGCATTTGTGTCTTTTTGTCATAAGATGGCAGATATAACAATGCATATAATAATGTATGAAGCAGAAATACTACATGCATCTTAATTCATTTCTCCACAGTTGCTGTCGCTACATAGCTTACAGATAGCTGGCCAGGTGGTGTTGGGACAATCTCAAGAGGCATGTGCGGGGCCCTCTGCCATGATGTGCTGTTGAAGCTGTAAGAGTCACATTTCCTAGCCCGGATGACAGTCAGTGCTGAGGAAGATTGAACCTTGACAGATGTGAGACCGATAGCTGTTGCTTTGTCAGGACAGACATACTGGCTGCATAGTGGGGGTGGCAAATTGATCGAGAACTTGGAGTGCTGCACTACCTGCTGTCCCTTTCTCAAGCATCTTATGAACCTGTCCTGCAATAAAAATGTCAAACATCTGTGATTGCTATTACTCTGTGTCTGTAATATTTTTTTTATTTTGTTAATGACATTTGTTGTTTGGACCATGAATGAAAAGTATACTCGCACACACTTATTACCAAACTCAGGACACTTGGAAACTGTTTCCCACTGAGCACATTTCATCAACTTACCCAACTTAATCATCAGCCTCAACTCGCAAAATTATTTGGAGAACTCATTTTTATATGATAGCATTTTATAATATTTTTTTTTTTTACGCGAGTCAAACAGAGATTAGTTCATTCATTTATAGTGGAACTGTTACATTTACCAGATATATATAGCCTAGCCATTTCAGCATCCTCAGTGTCCAAACTATGAGCACACTCAATCTCTTATGCTCAGGTCACTTTGTGCACCATCCCATTTATAACAAAAGTTCCTCAGAGATAACGCCTTCGTGCATAGAGAAAATATACTTAATATCAAGGTCCAACTGAATAATGATAGAATAATACAGAATATACTTCAAACTTCATAACAAAGGATACTTAGTAAAACAGTACTTAATGCTGAGGTTCCACTACAGTCACATGATAAATTTCAAATGTAGTCTTGTGCAGAGAAATAAACCCTACTAAATTTTAATACTTGCCACCACCCATACATAATGCTGTCGTGAGCCCTTTTACGACTTTAAGGAACAGTATTATTTCTGGGCAACATATGACCATACCTTTCTTACCATAGGTGCTTCACAGTGGGCTTGCCATTTTCATATTTTGGAAACTGGACGCTAATCATCTTTTCATCAGCTTTCAAAGAAGAAACAAAACATAGATAGCTGTATTAAAAAAAGGTAAATGAGAACTCACTTGTGGGCTTTATGTTTCTATTCCGTCTTTCTCCAGACGCTTGTACTCCTCCAGATCTTGTTTCTTTTCTTGGTGGCTAGCTCGATATTACACGCTGTAATTCCAAAGAAGAAAAGCAAGGTTTAGGCACTAGAAACAAGGAATGTGACAGCCACAGAACAGTGTTAGGCCCACTTTGACGGAAATCCACAATAATTCTACTGATATAAAAACTTGTCAAATGAAAGCCATACATGAGGATTAAGCCATTGAAATCAAATTTCTGACTCCCTGCCTTTTATCACGGAGGTATGCTACTCATTGTTCAGAAAATGCTCGGACCTTGCTACTTTTTCATTCGGTCATGATATATTTCATGAATGTGCAGGAATTCAACATGTTCAAGGCATGCTCTTATGAATCACAATAACAGAAAAGAAAAAGGAGACTAAAACCAGAAATATTCTTGGACAATGATTTTTTTACCAGACAGTATCATGCAAGGTAGCATGTAAAATTGTTTTTCCCTTCCAGATTGTTCTTGCAAAAACAGACTGAACCATGTTAAGCCGAATAACAAAGAGGTTTTGCTCAAAGAATTTTCAAAGTTTTGAGGATAAAAACAAATAGACTAATTAGTCTATAATTCATTTATACAATTTAGGTCAACACTCGGGTGACTGCATCCAGTGCCAATAACAAAGTCTGGTTACATTGTTTTCTTATATTTTTGAAAGCAGGCTACCAATGCATTGTCACGTTCCTCAAGTAACACTGTTAGTGTAACACTTTTATCCCCTTTTAGCATCGCTTATGGCATTTATTGTAACATGATAATATATAAGTTTACCAAGGTCAATACAAGACATGAAATATTTTTCTCAGCAAAAAAATAAAATTGCAGATAACAGACCCCATTACACTGTCGAATATACACTGTAACCGCATACCCATTCTGTAGCACTAATCGCCTTTCACTCTTCTGCCCATGTGGCTATCGCTGAAGAATGTCCAGCCCGATCGATTTCAGTTTTACTGTTTTCCACCGTAACAGCTGTGGATCCGTTGAATTTTGTAAACCTAGACCATTTAAGTATGTCCAGCTAACTTTAGTTCAACTGAAGGACAAAATCCTCATACATGAAACCAGAACTAATCTAGCTCTAAATCTGCTCCAAGCACTCTGCTAATCTTGACTAGAATGGGGCCTCAGCTAGTCAAGACTAGTCTTAATCTTTATAGATCTACACTGATACTGTCACTGATAAAGAGTAGGAAAGCCGGCATCTAGTCTTCTCGGATAAGGACGAAAAACTAGGAGGTCCCGTGTGCACGTTGCGCACGTTAAAAATCCCTTGGCAGTTTTAAAATCGTAAAAGAGTAGGCCTAGCGGCCGCTGTCCGGGCAAAATTGATAGGAAAATTCTACTACAAAACGTTCACAGTAACCATGATGGCGTAATATAGCCGTAATCGTGCTGACACGCCGTAAAACACAAACTCAAACTCAAACCAGTCACGTGACGGTCCTAACTAGACTATCTAGATTAGATCTTGATCTAAACACTAGATAAAGTTATCTCAGATTCTTTTAGTTTTTATCTGACAATAATCATGAAACAGATCAATTAAAATAATAGTATTAGCTTACCCGCCAATGCTCTCTCTGTAAGATACTGTATGTTTCTCTTTCCTCTGTTCTCCTAATTTTGTTGGTATCAAGGATGTCTGAGGGTGAATGCGACATCTCCTTTCATTTTCAACCTCAATCTGAGGATTGGACTTTCCATGCTGAAACCGTTCATCATAGCTGCAGACAGACATACTGTCGATTCGATAATTCGCAAAATACAGTACCCTGGACTAGTCTGGTGTAAGATCCTAGTGAGTCAACCGCAGCTGCCGAACCCACAGCTGTCTCTAATGGAATCCCGTGAAGCGTAATTCCTGCTTTAGTATTTTGTCGTGTTGTTGCAGCCACCAACAATGCATCGTCGAAGCAGGATGAAACCACATGTTCGCAGAGAAATGAAATGCAACAACCCGTTCGTACGATCAGGGAACTCGAGACTAGCCTAGTCTATCTGGTGTTTATAGTGATCAGCCAGGTTTCACCGAAAGTGTAGCCAAAAAAGTAGGTCAAATTTAATTTTGGCATGTGAGAGAACAACAATAAGAAAATCATCGTCATTTTTGCCCTCGCATTGCAATTAAGTCAATACTCACGTTCTATTCAAATAAATTCTGAAGATGAAGCAATATTTTAGGCAAATGTATGCAAGTTACAGTCAATAGAACACTTAGTTTTTCTAAAACGTCCAAGTGGCATAGTGATTACATCTTTAGAAATGGCATTGTTTCCGATGCTGAATGAAAGGAATTTATCATATTTTGGTTAGTATACAAACTTTAAATCAAAATGAAGCCAATACTATGTCAGAATATTTTCCATTTCAATTATATATTGCTGTGGGCTCTTCTTTCGTACACCCGCCGACTCAAGGGGTGAAGAAAACAATTATTTTGGCTCTTCCCACAAATTCGTCATTTCCTGTTTACTTTCGATTTCGGGTTTCAATTTTTTTTTCTCCGCAGACATCGCAGAATGACACAAACTCGCTATTTTAGACAGGATGCACGCATTTCAGTGTTGCCATCCGAAATTTTGATTACTGCAATCGGATGTAGTAAGGTACGACCAATAATTTAAGGGGCATTTGCTGTTTGGCGATAGGAAGCCTTTAAGCGCCATAATACTAAGCAATATCTGTTCTCTAAACTTGGCCCAAAACATTTGATCTCTCCCCCCCCCCCCCCCCCNCCCCCAACATTTTTCGCCCTTCATATAAGCATAGCGCCGCAAGAAATGTACTCTTACTGCACCAATTCACCCCACCTACGGGGCGTGTTGATGCAGATAGTGGGGCGAGTTGGTGGAACTGTATTTGTTGCCTTGTTGTATGGCTTAACTGACTCCAGATTTGGCAAGCATTCAAGGAATATTGTGATAACTTTTAACAAAATAACATCCGTTTCTTATCCCCTTCTACCTTCTCCTCCTTATTATCACCGTCCATTTTGTTGTCGACAACAGTAACGATCCTGGAAGAGTTCTGCTTTACCACCTCACAGACTGTTAACAAATTCAAACTACTAGCAGCTTACCCGTTCTACGAACAGAACGGAAAGGAGGATAAAAATAAGAGTATTTGAAGAACCGATGATAAGAGAACATAATATATATTGACATTTGTCCGCACAAATGAACAAAGCTTCACCACACCGCATGATGCGCGATCTGAGAATGAAAGTCACGATCACTAAACGTCGTGCGATCTGAGAATGGAACTCCCGGTCTGAGACGGAAATGACGGACTTGACGGAAGTACATTATCACGTCGTATTCGCAATCATTAATTGATAGATGATAATTATGACTCAATTTCTGAAAAAAATATATAAGTTTTCGGAAAAAAATATTTAGACCACGTACAGGTTTGGTAGATTTTACATACGTGTGCCAAGTATCATTCCTCTATGTTGCGTATTAAAAAAGCCTTTGCGGGAACAACGTTAGGCCCAAGCTCCACCACCACCACCACCACCACCACCACCATTATCATATCATCATCATCATCGTCGTCGTCGTCATCACTATGATCATGTGACGATAACACGATTAAAAAAATAAACTAAAGCGTTTCATCACCAGCGGTTGTAAAGGGTTTGAAAATGACACTTCGATGCAAAAATTACTAGTACAGTCGACTCCGCTTAATCGCCCTCCGCTTAATCGCCTTTTCCGCTTAATCGCTTCGTTTCCTAGGGAACCGAATTTTTTCTATATAAAAGTCACTGGATAATCGCCTCTCACTCCGGATAATCGACCACTCTTCAGCGCCCATGACTTCAAAGATCAGCGGTTGAAGGGTTACAGTTGACAAACAAACAATGTACACAGACGGTTTAACTGCACGACGGATGGCAGACCGGTTGACTGAGTGACAGCTGCCACCCCGAAATAGGTGTGATAAGCCTTTCCTCTCCGCCTCCCCCTCCCCTTGTCCCCCTTCGTCCCACGCTACGCATCACCGCCTTAGCCAGTCCGATTATGCTACTGCGCCAAAAACCGTGGTGTAGTCTCCTCCCCCCACGCCTTGATTGCGCCTGTCTGGTGGATTTCGGTTAGATCAGAGAACGTATCATGTAGATGAACGGTCTACCCCGACCATGCCATCCTACTCCTTATTGTCTGCTGGGTTATTGCGAGGTGGCCAATGAGAGAGACCGCGGAGATCAAACATTTTGTGCGCTACAACACCGTCAAACTCGAGTTTGTCCTGAGTCTGGCGACAAGAAGGTGTCAATGCACGATATCAAACCACGACATCAAAGAAATTTAATCTTCTAACCAAAAATATGGCCGAAATTACTTCCTCCGCTTAATCGCCGCTCCGCTTAATCGACCACTTTTTCCGTGATCCCGAGGATGGGCGATTAAGCGGAGTCGACTGTATTAAGAATAAGAGATCAGTAAACTATGAGGTGGCCGACTGAACTTAGATATTGGAAATGTACAATGTATACAGAATATCTTTTGTATTCCAACCCTTAGCATGCAGCTGTTCCCTCCCCCTCTCCTTTCCCCACTCCAGGTTCCCAATGGTTAAAAACATAACACAACTGCTGAGATTGGAATATACTACTCTTTGCAATTTAATCAATATGTTGGCAAGAGCATCTGATACTGAAGAACAGCAATAAGCAGTGGATCCAGAACAATTACAGATCTACGTGTACGTAGGAAAAAATCCGCATGTAGGAGAAATGTATATGATGTAAACACGGATACAAAAATTGATTGTTGTGTCTTGTTGCCTATTTGTCTTGTTCTGCGCAGAAATGTGAAGGGTTGATTAGCACTTTAATTTTTCAGAACTCCTGGTTAACAATGGAGATCAAAGAAGCAGAACAATGGCGAACTGACGCTATTATTGTCGTTTTATTGGTCCTGTAATAAATTAACATAATCAAGACCGGTGTTGGGTCAGTTTTAACACTAGGCCAAGGGTGGGTTACAATTGAATTTTTACTCTGGGGGGGAAAAAAAAATTCCTTTTAGTATAAGGTTACCGTCAAAATCAGCTACGCTAAGGCTAACCTTCCCTACTACAGTAATACCAACTTTAGGATTTTTTCAGTCAGACCCCAACACTAAATGCTGCTTGTAGATATTGTAAACTCATTGCACAAGTCTTTCGTGCAAAGCAGGCTTGTTTCAGTGGTTAAAATCGTTGGCCTCAACAGCTAGAAGAACGTCAACCGAGGGGGCTAATTGGCGCAGCTGCGGGCGTGTTGACGCACTGCACCAACACGCCCCGTCTGCTTTACACCAACTCGCCTCGTACCTACTCTCGTGTGTTAAGCGGTCTCTGGCAAATTAACGTCGCACACTTTCTTTGTTTCTTTATCCCTTTCAGGAATTAACTGGTACACTTTTCATTGCAAATGAGTTCTTTAGCTCGGATTTTTACTCTATTTACAAATTTAACTTGACAATGCAGTTTGCAAAAACTTACTTCTAACCTACAAAATCCGTTATTTTGGCTCTCAGCTGTTGCATTATGCATCACTATGATTATTTGGTACACAAGTCGAAGAAATCAGTATCAAAAGTGATCCTGGAAAATATTAAATTCCTAAAGATGTTGGTATGTGAGATAATTTGACTGCACCAACTCACCTCGCTTACCAACACGCTCCACTCTTCCCTACCTCTTATGCATATTATTGGCATAAGGTATCCAGCAATCAGTTGCCGCTTGGGGGAAATATTGATGAGGCATTATTTTAACGCATTCTTTCTTTAGTGATGATTATTTTTTCTCCTTGAAACATTTAGCTTAATACCGTGACAGAATCTCCTAAAGAACGATCGGTGTCTTACGATTGAAGGGACAAAGAGAAAGCGTCTACAAGTAGCTACATCTTGAATAGTTAAAGAGGAGTCTGTTGGTACTCGCTTGAAATGACAGGCTAAAACTTATGGTGATTTCACTGTGGCGATGGTCATTGCCTAGTGTGGGAATGTCAACTTAGGACGTTGACCCAGCGGGTGTTGAATCTCAGTAGGAAGGAAAAAATCTCAGGAGTGAGGTTTGAAGCCGATGATGCCCTATTCAGATTTAACCAGTGACATTTTGTCGAGCATTCCGAAGGTAGAAATCGAAAATATTCTGGAATATTCAAGGCACAAAGCGGTAGTAAAAACGGGAAAAGCAGGAATCACCAATGCTAAAAGTGCTATTTAATCAGCTGCTTGGTACTGCAGAGAGTGACAGGCTGGTCAGCTCTAGCACGAAAAAGTAGCGACGTTGTCATTATCTGTGGATACAAAGAAGATCTAATGCATCTTGTAAGGAAATGGGAACATGCACATTTCTCTTTAGTCACAGGTGACGGAGTTTACAAGTGTCAGACGCAAAAAGAATGAGCTTCCTTAACAAACTGAGACGACAACGATTTGCACTATCAATGCCGATATGGCTCTTGTACAATATTCGCATTGGAGAATCGGCATATTTTATGAACTTTTTTTTACTATTCTGATCATTTTGCCAAAAGTGTTTATGAGTGCGCGCGTACCTGCAAGTTTGCGTGCGTATGTGTGGTGTGTACATGTTTCCATGCGCGCGCGCGCGTGTGTGTGTGTGTGTGTGTGTGTGTGTGTGAAAGAGAGTGAGTGAGTGAGTGAGTGAGTGAGTGAGTGAGTGAGTGAGTGAGTGAGTGAGTGAACATTTTAAAACACTACTTCATGCCGCTATACTTTAACTTTTAATGACAACATTGTATGAACCAAAATGTATAATAACAGTACGTTTCAGCAAATGCCTTTTCTTCAGTAGAAAGTAAATGAGGAAATAAAAATTTAGAAGACGCAACCACATAATGGGAAGGTGAAAAGTTTCAAAAGAAAAAAAAACACAGAAAATGCGTAGGTAGGTGAACAAGAAATCAGGTTTAGCTAAAAACTGGAGCAGAGGTCTTAAAATAGCGGATAATTATAATTATGTACAAGTTAGAGGAAGATCATAAGACAGGACCAGCTAAACAAGGCATAAAACTAATTTTAAAAAATATGCCGGCTTACCAGAAGAAGTAAAGAAAATGATGTTCATCACGTGTGGAAGGAGAAGGTAGAGGGTCAGTGTTCCAAGATATAAAATTAGTGTTAAATTAAGGCAGTGGAAGACATTGTCAGAGTGCCAGTGATCCGTGCTTGCAGATAAGAGTATAATTCCAGTGCATGTTCCCATGCTCCCTAGAAGCCTGAGGAAGTCCTAGAGTGATCTGGCATGAAGGGGTAACAATAGTGTAAAATTGCATACGAGGGAATTAGCCTGGATTCAAGACTTACAAATTGCGGTGTTGTAATATTTATCTTTAATATATTCTTATGTAATTAGTAAAATCATTCTAAAACAAGAATCTCAATTTTAAAACAACATTTTGACTCTACTATTATTTTTTTTTTGCCCGAAACCACCCTTTAAGCTGCAGATTTTAGTTAGCAAACTTAATTGATAATAATCTCCTGCAAAAGTCTTTGCAAACTGCAGCGCGCTGTCCAGAAAGCACATTTTTATGAGGGAATACTTCATGTAATTGTCAGTCTTAGTGCCAAAATAAGTTGAAGAATAACTCTACGAGGAAACGAGAGAATTTCAAGTCATTAGCATTATACAGTACATACCTTGCAACAACATTGTTGAAAGGCTAAGAAATTGAGATTTACTTACCTCTTGCTGCGACAATGAGAAACAGGCAGACCAAAATGACCAAAACAGGACACCAGGCTTCTTCAGTGAGCTCAGTTAGCACGGACGGACTGCTCACTCTCTTAAAATGACTGACGGAGGGCACACAGACCACTGGGCAAAACATAAAGCTTTATATTATAGTGTTGATGCCATGTCCGAAAGTATCGATTAAAATATATCAGGTAATCGATACATTCAGCAAGTATAAAGATCAAAGGGAAGAGCGTTTTTCCAGAACGCACTAAGTCCAATTTACATTTTTTGTCAGTAGAAACAAATTTTAAGTGAAAGACAGATGGAATTAAATATCAAATTCCTCTCTCCACATAAAGTAAGAGTATTTTAAGAGTAACTTTAGAGACATGTTAAATGAGATCTTTGTAAACTCATACATTAAATAATGTTGTTGACAAATGGTGCAATTCTGCAAAACGCTCCAAGTCCATGGACGTAGCTCCTTCTGAAACATTGACATTACTAAGGTAAATACTTTGTTCACTGATGGCATTGTCTTGTAATAAAATATATTTGAAATTGAATTAATTGATTGATGTGTGCATATGTGTGAGAGAGAGTGTGTGTGTGAATGGGAGAGCGTGAGAGAGAAATAGTGTGTGTATGGATCTACTACATTTAGATTTTTTAAAAATGTACACTTAACAATTACAAAAAAAAAAAATTAAAAATTAAAACTTGTGCAGTTATCATTGAAAACAGACAGACAGGTTCTATTCAACAAAATGTCAGGTTTTAGATTTATCGGTACTAAAATAAGTGATCTTTTAGAAGGGACCAAGTGCTGTAAAGATGGGCGAACCAGATGCAAGTAGTCGCCCTCTTTATATTCAAAATAAATTTAAATATCTGCTTTCTGAGATAAACATACCATGTCTGTCAATTATTTTCTTAAATTCAGAGTATTCCAAGCCTCAAAAATTAATTAACATCCTCACAACAAGAAGATTCTATAGTTAAACTCCGACTCGATACCAACCTTTAACGTCCGAGGAAGTGACCGATACGGTGCATGCGCGAGGACTAATCGGTTTTGGAAAGCCAAAGAGCTTGGACTTAACCCCTTTAGAAAAAACGGCAATATTTTACCAGCTTGGTTAATGTGGTCTAAGCTTGTTTTGAAGCATCAGCAAATCACAGGATGAAAAGAGAGTAGGAATGCCTTGATGTGAAACACTTAGCTAAATTTTCAACGAAAGTGGACTTAGTGCCTTTTGGAAAAACGCTCTTCATATAGGAAGAAAATGTGTACTCGCACATCGCTAGTATCGTCAGCCTCTGGGTCTGAGAGACCACACGAGAAACAAATCAGGGACCGTCGAGATTTTCTCTCTCTGAGAAGTCTGGGTCTCACAGGCCTCACGAGGAACAAATCGGGTGGATAAATAAAATCCTATATCTGAGTCTGGGTCTCACAGGCCTCACCAGCGCAAAATCGGGTATTTAAAACATGTGGTCTGTGGTCAGTCACTCGCTGACCATTGAGAAAAAATGATTTGATCATGTTATGTCATAATATGTTAGAAAATGAGTCAAAATGTGGGCAAAAAATATTAATTTTTTCTATTTTTTTGGGAACAAAAACAGGTGCTCTGGGTCTCTCAGATCCACGGGGGCAAAATAGGGTTTTAAAGCCGACATGGCTGCGGTGCGCCACTAGGTTACACATTCATTAAGACTCTTCACCGGCTGTCGATAATAACTTCCTATTAAGCCCGTCGTGGGGCATACAGTGACCCATACTCCCTATATAACAGAAAATAGAAAACTTGCGTTACGGCTATCGTGGGGCATACAGTGCCCCATACTTATTAAATAACAGGAAACGGAAAACCTGCATTACGGCTATCTAGCCAAAGCACTGTCTTCTTGTAAGACTGTCGTGAGGCATGTGTGCTGTATTTAGGTGCACATGTTTATTGTCACCAACCATCATCACCCATTCATTGTCGTTGTGGTAGCTGAGGTCTTCATCGTTTTCATAACTTTTTCTCTAATTATCATCACCATCATTTTCGCTCACGTCGTCGTTTGTGCTCTAATTTTCTGCGTCTTCCTTTTCATTGTAATCATCACATTTCCACTAATATGGGCAAGAAAGCATGTTCGATTACAGGTTAATGGACAATGCATTTTCCGTCGTCTGGCATTGTTTCTTCGGCCAAGGGCTGTCTTCGCTCAGTCATACCATGAATTATGACCTGCAGTACTCTTATGAAGTGCACAAGGATTAGCTGAAATTCACATTAGATTATTAAAATTACCTCCAATAGAATAATAAAAATATTTATTTTTGACACATTAGTCAGTTCACAGTCATGTCTCTGAGAAAGGAGTTTGCATGAAGAGACAAATGAAAATTACCATACTTAAAAGTATTTTGAATGATTTATGACATTCGTCATTGCTTATTGTCTTTCTGCCTGTATTCCTGATATACATGTACAGGTTGACACAGAAAAAACGAGACCAATGTCATCCGTAGTGAACAGATATAATCTTCAAATTACACTGGTCAACATTTGTGACATAGACTAGATGTATCGACTCAATGAATTTGATTGACCTAACGATATCTATTTAAATATTAAAACTGTATGTGTGTCAAAATTGAATTCCGCGCTTTGCACTCGCGTTATAAACGTTCTTAGAATGATTGTTTCCGCACCTATAGTTACTTATACCTTTGCACCATCGACATTCTAAAACGGGTATTGAAAACAGAAGTTGTTTACTAAAATGACGATATTTTTTTTCTCTGTTCAAAGATACCTTGGTCAAATCAGTCGAAAGCTTTTGCTATCGAAGAACCTAACAACAAGGTAATTACAGCAAACAATTGTTAATGTTAGCACTAGGTTTCACGATCAAAAAGGTTTGAAAAAATGCAGAATGTACGCATGATGAAAAGCTTCAAGGAGAGCTGCACTGTTTGTGAAACCTCAGCCATCGGCCCTTTGGGGTCTTAAACACGTTAGGTCCGAGCAAAACATCAAGCTTATGAATGAGTTTGCAGAATACACCCCTAGAAATGTCTGTGAGGCGAAGAGCGCAGGTCACCTTTGTAAACACCACTAGTGAGAGTCTCGGACCAATTCTGTTGCATCATTTAGAGTTGTCTCGCACAACAACTTTAAAATTACATGTGAACTCGCACGTGAAAAAATAATTTTCTGTTTTCCAGTACTTTTTCTCTGTGAAAATTATCTAAAGTGCCTACCGAGCCACTTTCGCGAAAAGAGAACATCGTTCTTTTACCATGCGCGTGTGTAATATGACTCACTAGGGAAAGCTAGAGTGACCGGGAACTGCTCTTGCTCTAGAGTTATTCCCCTTCCCCGAACACCCGCGGCTTGTGACAAAAAAATGATGACGTCATTGAAGTTTCAGCAGCTACAGACATCTCTGTTTCTGACAATGTATTATTCAGCTTTCAATTAAGATTCTGATCAACCATATTCAAAAGTAAAGTTTGACAGTATAAGGCAGGTAAAGTATTCTGCATTTCTATTGCCGCGGCATGATTTCGTTTGACACAGCTGCTGCTTACAGTGGAACTAAAAGATTCACACCGACGTAGAGCACTGGCAGACAGGTTGGCCGTGCGACCAGAACATAATATTTGACGTGAGCTTATGGCCGCTATGCGCGCCGTGGATGTAAGAATTCGGACTTTGCATACTGTAACCCTATGTGGTCATGGACAGGCAAAAACATCATATCATGTTTACAAACACTTGATAGATTGTTTTACCGGGAATAATAGGGTATTACATGAATTAACATGATCTGTATGACGATTCAGTTTTCCTATAAACATAAACTCAGTGATCTTGACATTAGTGCCAATCTTGACATTGATACCAGGGTGCTAATGTGTAATTCGTTTCAGACCAAAATGGAAAGCGAACCAGGGTGGACTGATGACGTCTAGTTTTTAGAGGAAGCGCATTTCTTGGTATCCAGCACATTAAATAAATAAAAAAACAACACAGTATCTCTTGGGTCGGTCAGCCACCAGCGTGTGTACTTCAAAAATCTTTACGATCACAGAAATGCACAGCCGCGACTGTAGTAGCCGCGAAGTGGCTCCAGGATGATGACGGTGATTGCCGTTCTCAAGCAGCTCTGGGTAGCATTAGGACAGCGCCATTTTCATCGTGATTGCCAATGGTTTCAGCAGGATGGGGCTACATTTCACACTGCAAATGTCACTCTTATGTGGTTGAAGGACAAGTCTGGACAGCGTCACATCAGCAGAATTTCGGACATTGAGTTGGCGCCCCATTTACCTGATTTTAACTCACTAAGTATCCACCCAAGCTACATAAAGGACAGGCTTTATTAAATAGCGTCAGAAAGCACAACGATTTTCAGCACAGCACAGAGAATGAGATCCACAACATTACTTTTCCAACATGACAGCTTGTTTTTCGGAACTTTAAATCGAGGGTGCGGCTATGCGTTGAGAGAGACGGACGGATTATAGACTAACTACTAACATTCCTTACAAAGGCTCATGGCAGTCTTTTGTTTTGTAGGATGGACATGTACGAAATAATTCATGCCCTCATCAAAAGCTAACTTCTTATTTATGAAACACATTCAGGAAAACATGCAGTACTGTTTTTCATTGTAATGTTACATTTATTATGTTAAATGATGAAATTATTTGATGCGTTCAGTTTGCGCATATTTTTGCCGCAAACAAAATTTTTGGTACACGTTTTATTGGACTCTTCTTTTTTTTTTTCATATATATTAGAAAGGTTTTTTTTTTTCACAATATAGACCCATAGTTACATATTTTGCATGTGAATATTTTCAGCATTTGATTGATTTTTGAAAAGTTACTATCTCATTATGCCTTCTATAGAAGATGTTTTGCTAATTAGTGGTATCCAATTGTCCTTTGTCCTGACTGAAAACTTCAGTGTTGAACCTAACCTTCTACCCATAATCATCATATTATTTTATACTGTCATATATGTAATATTGTCACTTTTATCAGTAAACATCATATCCGATAATTTTAGCGTCTTAATTAAATCAAAATAAATCAATTAAATTAAATCAACACACGATTATTCTTTTATTTTTCAATTTTGAAAAATGCCAAATATATCAAAGTAAAGCTAATTAGGAATTTGAGGAATACATGAAATATGGAGGCGAAACAACTTTTCGTTCTAAAGTTATACTGGCGGAAGTGACTAAATCCTGAAGCATCATATCGTTCACACCGCTATAGACAGGAGAGTTGATGTGTTGGCCGACAGGAACTGATTAGTTGTTTGGTTATGACTGAATATCTGTGGTCATAAAATCTGGTACTTAGGGCGGTGGTAGTTTTATCTGTTGTTATGGACATTGTTTGCAGGAAATTTTATTAAATGCAAGAAATAAAACCCATGAGATTATCATCATCATTTTCAAAAATTCAAAAAAAAAAACAAAAAAAACTCTCAAGACTATGGCATGAAAAATTGAAATGAAAGTTCCAATTTTTCGGAGCAGTGTCCTGCTTCAGGCAACATAAAATAAGGAATAAGGAAAGATCACACGAACACACATCACACTAATCACAGCATAACACACAGGCAGACGGGAAGAAATCTAAACAAATAGCAAGTAAAAGGGCAGAAACTAGAACTGAACTCCCAACACTGGGACGGCAGGTAAAGAAGACAATGCATCTCTCTCCTTAAACCCCCATGTATACACACACAGAATATGGACATACACCTATATATATATATATATATATATATATATATATATATATATATATATATATATACACACACATGTATACGTACGTATACTTACATAAAAGCAAATGACACACACATACATATTTACAAAGATTGCACTATATGTATTGGGATCCATCACACACAGAGAGGGCAGATGGTTTTATTATTATAAATGCGCTTATTTTATTTTGATCTTCTGGTCAGCTCATTCTAAAACTCTGATGCACTGATTTCAAATTAAACCACAGTTAGGACCATCTCATAACACTTCACAGCCTCGTCGAAAAGACGAGATTGTGTTCAGCCGCTTAAGATTAGGTCATACACACCTTGCACACTCTTTTCTTCTAAACGGAGAGGATCCACCCGAATGCATAGGGTGCAGCTGTCCTCTCACCATACCTCACATCATGACAGAGTGTGCAGAATTCACCGACGCCCGCAAAAATCTCAAACATTCATCCTCAATGAAAGAACTATTTACTACTAATACAACACACAACATCTTAAACTTTATTAAAGACATAGATCTCTACGAAATGATATAAAATCATAACATACAACGAACATATAAAATCATAACATACAACGAACATATAAAATCATAACATACAACGAACATAAAAGATCATAACATACAACGAACATATTTGTGTACTACAACGTTTTACCTAAAACATGGTCTCTGCAGATTTTAGGAGTGTGACCCTGCAACAGTGACGCCCGTTGCAGTTTTGAAGCCGATAGGACGGTCACACTCTGGCTTTTAGAGTAGGAAAGCCGGCGTCTAGTCTGCTCGGATAAGGACGAAAAACTAGGAGGTCCCGTGTGCACGTTGCGCACGTTAAAATCCCTTGGCAGTTTATAAAATCGTAAAAGAGTAGGCCTAGCGGCCGCTGTCCGGGCAAAATTGATAGGAAAATTCTCCTAAAAAACTTTAACAGTAACCATGAGGCCGTAATATAGCCGTAATCGTGCTGACACGCCGTAAAACACAAACTCACAAACTCACTGATTTTTTTCTTTCAGGTCGCAACGTAGCGTTGCATGGGGCAGCAAAACAGACAACAACATTGGCTGAAATGTTCGCCGCTTATGCTGTAGATGGTGATACCAACACTGTTTTGGAAAGTAAAAAACAAAGCTGTTCGCATTCACAGGAAGAGTCTAACCCTGTATGGCAACTGGAATTGAAAATGCCAAGTCTGGTGAACAGATTCTTCGTATATAGCAGACGTATGTCTTAGCTCACACCCTCGGCCCCTACCACCTATCCAAGCCACATCCCAGTAGGCAGTTGTGTAGCGTCCAAATAATCTATAAATCTAATTTTTTATTGTATTTATGCAGAATAATTCAACTAATTCCAAATTTTTAATGTTTTATATCGCCTTCGTATTGTTACACTTTTGAGCCATTTGCATGCATTGATAATACGACTTTATCAACGTTAGATACTTTTCTTCTCTGATATTCTGAAACCCTGTTAAATAATCTAGAGAAAAAATAGATTACCCCCGTGCTGACTGTTAATTTTTTCTTTTTCTGCAAGACGTTTTACGTGAACGGCATCCTGGATTTTTCTTTTTTTTTCTTGTTTTTTTTTTCTTTTGGCCTAGAGGCTGACCGTCTAAACAGTGCCGTATGCATTCAATTAATGCTGAGGTTATGACGAATAGAGAAGTAAAGATGGATTTCAAAATGGTTGACGACGTTACCTTAGACGTCTATCTCTTGAACTGGAACACCAAAAGTCATATATGAATACATGGTTTGGGATAATCTACCTCGAGGATTCTCATTCTAATAGTAATGGTATGATATGAAATCATTTTGACCCAGAAATTAAAGATGGGCGCCATCCGAAAGAGTGAGAAGGTATGTTTTGAATGGGAGCACCGAAGGTAATATAAAAAAACAAAGAAAAATCAACATATTTATTTAGTTAAAATCGAAGCCCTGATACAAACTGAGAAGGACACGAACACGCGTAAGGCCAAGGTCAAGGCCAAACGTCATTTGCAAAGTCATATAATGATCTTTTGACTGAGGTCAAGGTCCCAACTTTACTATATAATTTCATATCACACACGTGATATTAGTTTTTGTCCAGTGATTTGTGCGAGGTGCAAGACAGCACACTGTGTAATTCCATGGCGTTGATAGCTCGTAAAGTGAATCTGAGAACATGGTATGAAACAATGGCCACCACAGTTCCATGTGTTCTTGAGTGTGGTGGGCTTTGTGATGAAATTGTTGATTTCTTTGCCTCAGCTCCCCCCTAACTGTGGAGCGGACTTTACAAACTCGGAAATGCAAATAATCTGTCGACTCAGGCAAAAGTGTCGAAGGACAGTGTGTCCATAATGCATGCTTTTTGTGCTTCTGAACCGTTAAATTGCTAAAAGAGGCGAAAACAAGACAGAAAAAAAAGCAAAAATCGATTAATGCCAGGCTCAGATTCGTTTGTCTCTAATGTTGATTTCCCAGACGACGCTTCAGCTACCAATAGACTGCGGTCGAGCTTGGGCCTGTTAAATGATAAACATGTGTCTGGTGTGGTAAGATGGGTTAATCACGTAGTCTGAATCAAAGATCTACCTGGTGTCATACGAAAGCCAGACGGTAGCATTGGAAGAACAAACAATAGCAGTGTGAATAGCTGTTTTACTGCTATTTACACTGAATTTACTTACAGAATAGTCTTCTTCGTGTAGTGCCACAATTTGGGCTCTTTGTGTCCGTGAAAGTGAGGATTTTTTGTTCATTTTCTAAGCTTGATTCACTATTCATGATTCAAGATTCAAGATTATTTATTTACGCAAAAGCCAACCACATAACAATAAATTCAACAATTCAGAATGAAGAAAAAAGGAAAAAAGTGCATAACTGATACATTTATTATCGCTCTCTCTCTCTCTCTCTCTCTCTCTCTCTCTCTTTCTCTCTCTCTCTCTCTCTATCTATCTATCTATCTATCTATCTATCTATCTATCTATCTATCTATCTATCTATACAAACATATATATATATATCTCACACATCTCAAGAACTTTATTGATACTTGACTTCTTACAATACCATGAACAATCCAATGATATGTAATCAAGTAAGCAATTAGATAGATATAGCTATTACTTAACAAACAATCTCCTCTTCCACACTCTAAATGATCCAATAATAGCATTAATACTAATATAATTACACATATTTCTTACTTCTCTATTCGAGAAACCAAGCATTTTCAGCCCTGATGCTGTCTTCTTATGTACTGTCCCCAAAGACCCGACAATCAACACAACTATTTTACAGTTATATCCACACACACACACACACACACACACACACACACACACACACACACACACACACAGAGAGAGAGAGAGAGAGAGAGAGAGAGAGAGAGAGAGAGAATCTTACTGTCCATCTCTCTCTCTCGCTTTCTCACTCTCTCTCTTCCACACCCACTTAATTTCCCTCTCAGTTTCCCTCTCTGATTGTAACAGTCTGAGCTGCATTTCCAAAAGATCCTATTAAACCAGTTCATTATCCAGCGCCATGTTCACACCACACCCCCCGATCCCCATTCTTCTTAAGGGAAGGCACTACCCTTATGCAGAGACTGTAATGCACATGACTTGGTGTGCAACTTATCTCCATGTGTGCACTGGATTTCTATACAAAATTGCACACCAAAGTGCTGAATGGTGCATTCTTCTCCCTTAAGATCTTAGAACAAGTGTCATTAGCTATGGCACTAGTTGTGTGACACCCATGGAGCTATAAATAACACTGGAGTGCGTACACCCCTCTTCGCTTACACCGCGGGCGCGCAACTAACATGGCGGACGACCTACTGCAAGGTACGAGCGGGCGGCTGCTTGGCTGCCTATAGTATTAGTAGGCCTACTCTTATCTAGCGATCTCTCTCTCTCCTCTCTCTCTCTCTCTCTCTCTCTCTCTCTATCTCTAGCTAGGCTTTCGTTTTGTGGTGGCGATTACAAGTGGTAAAAAAAATACAGTGTTAGTAAATTAAAGAATAAATAAATAATAGTAATAAATAAACAGCAGTTTTAGTATCGTACCGTGGTGGTGCTAGGCTCTTTGTAAAGGGACAAGTAATAGGCCTATATTCCCCCTACCCCTCCCCCCTTTCCTCAGCCCTAGGAATTCGTGCAGATCCACGAGAAAAAAAAAATGACCAATGATCCAGATCCAGCAGACAAGATCTGTATATGTGCGTGCTTGATACAGAAATAACAAAGAGTTATGAGTTAGTGATAGGCTTAGACTTGGAAAGGGGAGAGTTAAACAGAGAAACATCTTAAACTAAACCACAAGCATGACTGTACTCACCCATTTGCTGCTTGAGATGTACTCCAGGATGGCAGAGATGTATGCTTTATCCATTCCAAGTTTATTCATTAGTTGACATCCATGAAAACAACGAAGGCACGTCTTACTGTTCTCTCCAAGACATCTAATAGAGCTGTGTGATAAACTGGTACTCCAGGGTAGCAGGGTTCTGGGATTCATCCAAGTTTAGTTAGTGTAATGATGAAAGCCATGATAACCTCTCTTTCGGAACTGTCATGATGACCGTCAAACTACAGCACTAAGAGTCACATCTTCCTGATGGGTGGATCAATGCACTTCGTCAAGTTTAGTTAGTATAAAGATGAAACTGAGTGCCATTATAACAAGTTTTTCAGGACAACCAGATATAGTACACGTTGATGGTTGATGGGTCTATGTGCTTCCTCCAAGTTTAGTAGTAAGTATAAGTTTGAAATGGAAGCCACTGTAACTAGGTACCCCAAACCAAAATTTTTAAATAGCTTTATTGATCCAGTTGAAACACTACTGTTTAGAGCTCAGTGAACTGAGCAATTTGGTACCAAATTTATCTTTGTGGAGTTATTTTTAAGGAAGTTATGGCCTTTCAAAGTACGACTTTTTGGGGCCATTTTTTGCCCTCTTTGGAGTGGCACCGAAGGCCAACTTTGGACCATCGTAACTCCAAATATATTCATCTTGAAATCTTAATACTTACTGAACAAACAAACAGCACTACAGACAACACACTCAATTATTTTCAGGGTTCTAAAAACATAACAACCACTTTATTTGCCATTGTGAAAACCAGACATCAATTTTTACACTTTTCGGCAAAGGTAGTAAAAAAACAGAATGTTCATCATTTTCAACAACTCATACAAAATTAACCGTTAAAGATACAGGGACCATATTTATATCAAATTTATCAGGGAAACAAGCTCTTTAACACTAGATTAAAAAGAAAAAGGTAGTCCTGAAGAAAAATTTAAGAGACAGTGGGCAAAATCAGGACAACTTACATTTTTCGGCAAATGAAGATTAGCCATGCATCTCAATCATTGTGACTAAAATGACTTTGCCCAAACAGCTATTCAATTTAATAAAAATAATA
>JAWQUT010000496.1:250468-288933 GCA_033807755.1 Ellobium chinense
CCCACTTCTAGGCTGTTCAGTAACTGTCCCAGTGACAAGAAAACTTTGCTGCCAATGGTAAATTGTCCGTCTTGTTACATCGAACATCATAGCAACCCTTCTGATGGACACACCGGCTTCTAGGTGTCCAATGGTGCGAGCACGCTCTTCCGCACTCAAGCGTGGCATGGTTAACACTGAAGAAAAACTAAACTTTTCTCTTGATTTGAAGACTGCTTGAGTGAACAAGTAAATCCTAAGTGAAAATTCAACTCTACATATCACGTGATGACCAGTAGATGCAATTAGGTCAAAACAGCACGTGCACATGAGGGCGAGTGAACCAATCGCGCGATTGTAGAATTTTTGTTTTGAAATCATTCTGAACATTACTCACAACAATTCCTGCAGATCACTTTGTTCTAGGTCCATGCCCTACATAATAACAATGTAAACAAAACTGTATACTTACTTTTGATCGTGAGTATATATTTCATACAGGATACAATAAATACAGGTTACATCTCCAGTGGGTGAGGCTAGGTCCTTCATCCAAGATTCATCATATATATTTCATGCAGGATACAATAAATACAGGTGACATCTCCAGTGTGGTGAGGCTAGGTACTTCATCCAAGATTAATTCAGATACAATAAAATGTTACATCTCCAGTGGGGTGAGGCTAGGTGCTTCATCCAAGATTCATCATGATACAATAAATACAGGTTACATCTCCAGTGGGGTGAGGCTAGGTCCTTCATCCAAGATGCATCATATATTTTTCATATGGGATAAGGTTACATCTCCAGTGTAGTGAGGCTAGGTACTTCAACCAAGATTAATTCAGATACAATAAATACAGGTTACATCTCCAGTGGGGTGAGGCTAGGTGCTTCATCCATCATATATATTTCGAATAGGATACAATAAATACAGGTTACATCTCCAATGCGGTAAGGCTAGGTACTTCATCCAAGATTAATGCAGATGCAATAAATACAGGTTACATCTCCATGTGGTGAGGCTAGGTGCTTCATCCAAGATGCATCATGTATGTTTCATACAGGTTACATCTCCAGTCTGGTGGAGCTAGGTGGTGTAGTACCGAAATAATATTAATATCCATAATATCTGGCGCCATATGTAGACAAATAGTGATAAGGAAACTTTACATGTGTACAAACAGAATGGTTTTGGTCAATTTGTGACAGTCGGATCCGCGATTCTTAAGAATGACCCGTTCGTTGTACAGCTTCCCATGATGAGTCAGTATAATATTGCAGAAAATTGCTCATATTTCCTTGATCATCTGGGAGACATGGTCATCTTCTGTCTCAATGGAGTGGAGCTCCATGTAGTGTTTGGTGAGTTCCACAAATACAGACTGGCTCAGTAACTCCAGAACCTCAATGGTGACCAGGCGTGTAGTCATTGATAACACTGAGGCCACAGGACCTTCCTTTGCAGAGACTAAAAGCCGTCGTAGGGATCGATCTGCAGCCTTCACAACTTTCAAAGTGTCTTTGCCAGCATAAACCAGTCCACCATTGCCAATACTCCGAGTAAAGACAGCTGCTGTGCCCGATTTGTCCACATCAATGAGAAACAGCTGGCATTCCGTACACCTGATCTTCTGTAACATCTTCCTGCTGATGAATCTAGAAATATAGTGCAGGACATGATCATGATACACTCCTGGATTCAACAGCATGGCAGTGAACTTGTCATCAGGACTGCCAACACTTGCTTGAGTTTGCTCCTCACTTGACAAAGGCAGAGGTGCAGCATCATCAGACTTTGATTCCGTGAACAGGGTGTTATTAACCTCCGGCAATGCACAGCAGTTTGCTTTCTGTGAAGCAGTCACACCATTCCTCAGCAAAAGAGCTCTGAGGGCCCACTTAAACTGCAAGGCATTGGGATTGTTGTTACCTCCTCCTCTTCTCCTTATCTTGCTAATAAAGGTCTCAAGGTGATCCTGTGACATCCTGTATGTGAGGAAAAACCTGTAACCTGAGGAGAAAAGGAGTTTCTCTGCAATGTTAATCACTGATGTCATGGTGACGATGAAGCCCAGGAAGCCAGTTTTCCTTTTACCGCTGAGCAGCGATTTCCCATGAACATCAGTCAAGCCCCGGATGTAAGCACCTGCCTCCTCCACATTTTTTGACTTCGCATCAAAAGTGGCTCTGTTATTAGGGCTCTTTTAGCCTTTTGCCAGACAGTTGCTAGAGCTTGTCAGGTTAAAGATGCAGTCGAACCACCTGATAAACTGACTGGTGGCTTCACTGCCAGCAAACTATGGCAATTTTAGCACATCCCGCAAATAATCGAGTGCGCTGGCAACTGAAGAACTTAAGGTTTGTGCAGCCACGCTCACCTTCATCTTATTATTTGCGAAGTCAATATGCCTCCCTCGCAACTTAATGGCTAAATAAAGGGTGCTGCTAGACTGCAACTTATGCAGTTCCACAATATATTGCCATCTAATAAATTCTTGGCCACACTTCAAAATTTCCAGTTCTGCAAGACAATTCCGAACATTTTTCAGGAGATGGGCAGCATCAAAGGCAAAATGAATTTTCTGGGACGGATCACTTGAGTGGTCAAATGATGTCTGCAGATTTGTTGGGGCTGTTTTGCAACCTAAGTGTTGGGCTGTGGACTAGTTGGCATAGGCCCCATCACAAACGACTGCTTGCACAGTAAAACCGGCATCTGTCATCATAGATACTCCATGTGGGACAATCTGGGCTTGCTGTGTGGCAGAAATAAATCTTGTCTATTAAGAAGTAGCCTATGGGGTGTTTGAAGCTCTACTTCAGTTCGACAGCCAGCAAAACAAGAGCCTCTGAAGCAACTCTATCTGCAGCAGCCGTTTGTATGTACCCATAATTGATGAATCCGGCATACATCTGATTATTCCGGTCATACTCCACTTCCTTTCTAATGCTCATGGAGTCAAACATAATGGCAACATCATTCATGTCAGGCTCCTGTTGACGTCTGATCTTCAGGTAGTCCACCACACTGGAGAGAAACCCTGGCTATACAGAATTGGAGGATGCCCATCTCCTAATGGAATCCGTGTGAGGAAGACGAAGATATTTACGAACAAACTCATAAGCTACAGCGCTATAAAAGTGCAGGGTCACTGGAAATGCCTTCAAGTCTTCCGAATAACGGTGTCCTTGCTTGGGCTTGCCCTGAGCACCTAGCTCATTTTCAATAAGGCTGAACGTTTCCTCACTAAAATTTTCTTTTAGCAGTCTGATTTCCTCATCCTGCAAAAGTCTGAGTCGTCAGACATCTTCCAGCAGATTTGAAATTCGATTATCCCTACGCTTCAGCTTTGCCTTCAGATTCCGGGTCTCCTGGGTCTTGTCTCGAAGCTCTGACTGCGTGTCTTCATGTTTCTTTTTGGTTCTTTGTAGGTACACCTCCACTGAAAAACAACAGTAAGTGTGATCCAGAGCAGGAAATATAGCTGACACGTTTTCACTGCTCGATACAGTGGACCTAGGTGGTGGTCCTCTTTTCCTAGGTGAAGGTCGCTTTTGAACTGGCTGATGCTGCTCCAGAGAAGGATACTGTGGAAAGACTGACGGCACAGCTGTGCCAGTCAAGGTCTTGATGTCCAAACCAAAATTAAAATCCGATGGCAGAAAATGTGCACTGCATACCTTGTTGAATCTGGTTGGTACCCAAGGCTTCCCATCAGGAGTATGTCGACTAATACGACTGACCCAGAGTCTCATGCGATCAGGGTTCTTTCGTGGGAAACTGAGTATCAAAACAAGATGTGAAAAACAAAATGCCAAAAAATTGGATAATCCTTTCTTAAATAGCAGTATAAAATATAATATACATACAATACAACTATTGTAGTCATCTCATTCTTGATCATGGAAGTATAAATATGCCTAACTTGTCTAGCAAGATCACTGTATAAATATATTTTTTAAAATTTTGGCATAAGCTCCCGCACGGGCAGCGCCCTTTTTAATGAATTCTGTGAAGATCATACATTATATTTCTTTAAAACTTTCGGCATAAGCTCCCGCACGGGCAGCGCCCTTTTATTAATAAATTCCGTAAATATCATACATGATGTATATATACGGTATATAAAAATTGGGCACAAGTTCCCGCGCAGGCAATGCCCTTTCAATGAATTCTATGAAGATCATACATAAATAAATAAATAAATATATACACACTAAAAAAATGCTCCCTCATGAGCATGGTCGTGCATTCTGTTGTGATCATAAACTATTTTTAAAGAATGAACACCAAGACTCTGGAAATAGACTACACTAATCTAGCATTTATATATAGATCTAGTCTTTTCGATTAATTCGTCTACCTTGAATAAAAAAAAAAATAAAAAAGACAGTCATGCCCCTTATTGTCAGCAACATGACTTTTAAGACACCTTAATGAAGACATTTTGGGCATTCTCTAACAACAGCACCGATTTATTCAATACCTTTACAAGATCTATTCATTTAGTCTAACACCTCGCCTCTCCGGGGTGCTGTTGTTAGAGATAGCCACATGTTGTTTACATACACCCACACCCAGGTCTAGATCTAGACTAAAAGTGAAAATGTCGAGGCTGTTGAGTATTTGATGTATGCAAAGCCTTCAATTAGCCTACCTTCAATTCTAGGTTAGACTAGTGAGACATCTGCTCTATCTAGAAATCAAATGGACTCATAGCCTTGTCCAAGTCCAGAGAATTTACTAGACTAGTCGATATCTAGTCTAGACTTACACTTACAGAGGGAAGCCTTTCCTCTTCGTTCTCTGTGGATCATCTGTCCCCCTCCCTCATAAAAGAAAACATGCCCTCTACAGGATTTGACTGTCTCTATAAATCGATTATAGTCTAGCCTAGACTAATGTGTCGAGCTATCCACTACTCCTCTGTAGCAGTTAAGACCTCTTCATCAGAATCAAGTCTATCTTCAATAACGACAATGGCCTCATTCATTCGGCACGGACACAGCAATATTCGAATAAAATCGGCATTCTTCTTACCTATGGAATCAAACTGGAGTTTCCTTGGTACGTCTGTTGTTGCAGTACACAGCACAGCAGGTCTGTACCATGGTTACGACGTAGTCTGGTGAAAAACAAAATTGAAAATCCCTCTCTCCGCCTTCATGCGCCGCTGCACGTAAACACTGACTTATCCCTAGCCTACACCCTTATTTTAAAGATAAATATGATAATGCGCCAAATGCCACACCTCCATTCGGTATACGATTTCAAAATCTCCCTCGTGATGCAGACCTGGAACCATTACAAGTCGAGGTAAAGTCATTTCCTGAAACTCCCTCATGGACTCTAAATACACCAACCGTCAACCTAAATCTGGCTCGCCATCAGAAGGATAATACCCCAATTAATACTTATAAGACAGAATTTGAAGAATTGATGGAGGAATATCCCAATCATATTCTTCTTTTTACAGACGGGTCAAAGGACGTCAATGCGGTTGGGGCAGCAGCCCACTCATCCATAGGTGGTGCGTGCTGCGATCTCAACCCAAATGCCTCAATCTTCACAGCTGAAGCTAGAGCCATAGAAATGGCCCTAGAAACCATATCATCCTCGGATCACGACAGTTTTCTGATACTGTCGGATTCCCTGTCCTGTCTCCAGGCCATACGCAATAAGAATTGGAAAAGCGCAAGCATCGGTCGAATTCTGCAGAGACTGCACACTCTCTCTCTAGCCAAAAAGAAAATCTCTTTAGCTTGGATTCCAAGCCATATTGGTATAGAAGGAAATGAGATTGCTGATGAAATGGCCAAAATTGGCCTAGAAATTGGCATACAATATAAAAATATCCCACCCACTGATTTCAAAAGCACTATCCGTTCATATATTCAAGAACAATGGCAAGCCCGGTGGGACATGCAGACAAATAACAAACTCTTTCAAATTAAACCACAGTTAGGACCATCTCATAACACTTCACAGCCTCGTCGAAAAGACGAGATTGTGTTCAGCCGCTTAAGATTAGGTCATACACACCTTACACATTCTGTTCTTCTAAACGGAGAGGATCCACCCGAATGCATAGGGTGCAGCTGTCCTCTCACCATATCTCACATCATGACAGAGTGTGCAGAATTCACCGATGCCCGCAAAAATCTCAAACATTCATCCTCAATGAAAGAACTATTTACTACTAATACAACACACAACATCTTAAACTTTATTAAAGACATAGGTCTATACGAAAGGATATAAAATCATAACAAACAACGAACATATAAAATCATAACTACAACGAACATATTTGTGTACTACAACGTTTTACCTAAAACATGGTCTCTGCACATTTTAGGAGTGTGACCCTGCAACAGTGACGCCCGTTGCAAGTCCCGTGTGCACGTTGCGCACGTTAAAAATCCCTTGGCAGGTTTAAAATCGTAAAAGAGTAGGCCTAGCGGCCGCTGTCCGGGCAAAATTGATAGGAAAATTCTACTAAAAAACGTTCACAGTAACCATGAGGGCATATTGTAGCCGTAATCGTGCTGACACGCCGTAAAACACAAACTCAATCAATCAATCCCTAGCCAAGATGGCGTCTATTGTCTTCAACCTCGCATGGCCAAAATCACGTGATACGCACTCCAGTGTTATTTATAGCTCCATGGTGACACCAGATTTCACCCACGTCTCTTAGACACCTTTATGCATGGTCTGAGGAAGGCTTTTCCCGAGTTTCCTGTCTAGATAAATAGTTATTTCATTTAACATCTTTCATTTAACATCAAAGGGTCTTTATAGTTTCAGATAATTCTGCGTCAAGAGAAAAAAAAAAAATTAAAAAAAAGCCTTCATAGGATCATGCATAAAGGTGTCTTAGATATGTGGGTGAAATCTGGTGTCGAACAACTGGTGTCATAGCTAATGACACTTGTTCATAGAATATCACCCTTGAGGGAGACGAATGCACCATTCAGCAGTTTGGTGTGTAATTTTGTATAGAAATCCAGTGCACGCATGGGGATAAGTGTTGCACACCAAGTCATGTGCATTACAGTCTCTGGATAAGGGTAATTATATTCCGCTGCCTTTTGTTCCACTACAGCAGTAAGAGTGCCAAAAGGGAATTCATTTCTGACATAACGTAAAACAATACAGTAAACTTCGCTTAACGCAAACCCGTTTAATGCGAAATTTCTGTTTACACGAACAAAAGAAAAGTCCCCGTTTTTTTTCGCTCTATAATTTATGCATTCTAATTTCCGTTTACACGAACTAAAATTCTAAAGGATCTCGATAACGCGAACAACTTTTGGGCCCCACTGTTGTTTTTGTTTGAACACTCCTTTTTCGTTTGCATTGCTAGCGCGACGTTTGCCACCCACGACGCTCCACGATCACCTCGCTCGCTACGTAATGGCTTTGCCTTCCCCGACCACTCAGCCGGGCATGTCCCCCCCCCCCCCCCCCCCCCCCCNTCCACCCCCACTGAAATTTCTGTAACGTAACCGCCCGGACTGGTTTAGCCATTGGCGTGTGTTATCAAATGGGACACCTCCCTTATTTTCAATGTACTCTTCTTTACACAAATTCTTAATAACACAAACACATTTCTGTGGTCCCCTGGAATTTGTTTTATCAGGTATTTACTGTGCATAGCTAGACAATAATACATCAAGAATATTAATGCATTCAATTTCTTTTATTCCCACAATTTAACTACACGTGAATATATGACACTTGTATGCAATTATATACTAGTATTCTGATGTAGCGCCTACTTGTAAATTTCATATTCTCTCAGTATAAAATGACATGCTTTGGCGATGTTCTGCAAGTCAAGTCATTCTCTTTTGTAGAAGATAAAAATCTTACAAATTTAAACTTACTTGATTGCCTTATTATATTTTCAAACCTTGGACATTAAAAAAAAAAACCCAGTGATATTCATTTTCGATAACACCACAGTTTACACATTTTCGGTCTCTCAATTCTAATTTATAAATTGCCCATCTACCTCTCTCGACCATGAAATTATGAAAACCTAAGCGCATTTTAGTTTGTGCTTTTCGAAGAGCCTGTGACTCAATCGCTGACAAATAATATTCATACCCAAACTTAGTTTTTGGACGTCTGTATACTCCATCACTACTGATGTGATTCATGTCAGAATTCCATGTCTGCATATAGCAATTCTGAATTCGTTGTTTAAACTGTCTTACAAACATCCTCTCATTCTCATTTTTTTTGTATTTGCCAAACCAATCCAAATCCATCACTTTCCAGAAAATATTTAACCAGACTTACCCAGCTGACATTTCATTCTCCACCTGGAGAGACAATAATTTATTGTACACTTTGCTGATGTAAGTATTATCACTACTTTGTACCACTTTACACCAAAATTTTATTGTTTTAACGTTTCTACCTAACTCAGCGTAGATAAACACACAACACATTTGGGATAGTAGGGTGGACACCCAAGAACCCATTTTAAGAAACGGTCCATTTTATCTACAGGATCAGCTGCGCAGAAGCCCCATATTTCTGAATCATGATCCAGAGTGGGTCTAATAATACTGTTGAAAGTTGTAGCTTCAATTGTGGAGACAATTCAGGGTTCCTGTTTAGATATGACTTTAACACGAACATGTTCTTAAGACTCTGGTTTCTTAATTCTGCAATGGACTGGGAAAACGAACCGGAATTATTAAAGGTTAGACCAAGATATTTGAATGATTTCACAGTTTCAAGTTCTTGTCCATCACAATACCATTTGTCTTGGCGGTTAAGTCTCCCTCCCCTGCGGAATACTAAACATTTGGTTTTCTTAGTATTTATAGACAAACCCCACTTCTTACAAGACTTCGCCATATCATTTATTTCTTCCTGTAACCCAACCCTAGTACTTAAAAACGCAATCATACCAGCAGCGAACATCAGTAATTTTATGATGAGCTCACTAAAATCAATGCCTATATCATATTTTTATCCATAGAGCTGTGAATATCATTTACATACATCGCAAAGAAGAAGGGCGAGACCAGTTCCCCCTGTAAAAGACCCCAAAATGATGTAAATGTAGGGAAGCTCTAAGAATTATCTTTAACAGCTATATTGTGCGAGTTAGAAATTCGGTTATTTTCCTTTGGCATCGGTTGCTCCTGACAGCTTTGTGCGTTACTTCTCACGCGGAATTTTACTACTTCATACATACTTTTTAACAGCTGGATTAATTTACCAGATACTCCTTGTTTATTAAGTTTATACCAAATAGTTAGCCTATTTAATAAATCATAGTCAAAGAAGGCACAGTATAACATTTTCTTCTGTGCGGACAATAATTCTACCACACTATGTAATATAAACATCCATTACTGGTTCCCTTCCCTTGTCTGAACCCAAACTGCGCTTCACTAAGTACTTTGTTAGATTCTGCCCATCGATTTAATCTGCTGTTGATAATGCTGGTGAAAAGCTTACCTATACAACTTACACTGTTATACCTCTATAGTTCTCAGCTCTATTTTTACCACCCTTCTTAAAGACTGGAACAGTAAATGCCCTCAGCCCAGGAATCCGGATAATTACCAGTATTCAGCACAGAATTGAACAATTGTAATGACACCTTTTAAACTTTAGTTTTCCCATTCTTTATAAATTCATTTACTATATTATCTACTCCTGTTAATTCCCATTCTTCAAAGCTGCAAATCCATTTTCGAGTTCTTCTTGCCTTATTTCTGCATCTAGTTCGCCTATATCGACCAGCTGATCATCTATAGCCCAAGTCTCCTTTTCCTCAGTTGCATCCCCTCCTAGCTGTAGGTTTGTGACACCTATTAGAAGGGCAAATCACTCATTGTGTACAACCCAATTAATCCGCTAATCTATAAAATCCCCCTTTTTTGGGGCCCTGCCAGCCAGTGTTAGGGTGTAGAAATGTGTAAAATGACCTGTGATCTAAATAAAGCATCCAATTTTAAAGTTTCAGGTACAATTTGAGCCTTCTAGATAAAAAAATAAAATGTGTAGACCTATGTATTCGCACGCGGTCAAAACCAGCCAAATGAAAATTTGGGGACCAAATCAGAATTTGAGGTGATCTTTTTCAAAAGACATTTGTGAAAAATTTTGGGCGTTGACCCCCCTTTTTCTTCCCGTTAAAAGATCGGGCAAAAGAAGTACTTTAACCTCCATGGAAGAAATTTCCCCAAATCACAGTGGTATATTTAGAATAACGCAAAATGTTAATAGGGCCAAAAGAAGAAAAAACAATAGGTGTCAAAGACCTTAATAGGCAGCTAGTACCTGGCATGTTTCCACTTAGAAACACAATGTTTACATCATGGTGGTCGAGGTAGGTCATCTAGGCTATCTGGACAGTCTTTTAAACTTCCTCTACCCCTGGGGCCCTCCCCAGCCCCCCCCCCCCCCCCCCCCCCTAGTCTAGCCTGTATGGGACTTAGATCTAGATCTACGTGCTGCAGACTCAGTTTACATGACACACGCTTTTTTTAAAATAGTTTTTTTCTCGTTCTCTTTTTGTCCTTGTCTCTCTTGTTTTCCTCCCACCCTCCACCCCCTCCCCCCACCTTTGACACACACACCCAGTGTTGCCAAAAAATGCACCAAATTTGGCCATTTTTTTTAAATTTAAGATTTCATTCGTTCCTTTTTCCTTCCCTACTTCCACCCCCAACCCCACCATCAACCCCTCCCCCCACCCACCCCACCCCACCCCTACCCTTAAGAAAAATCACCACCCCACCCCTTCTCAGCCCACCCCATAGGCTCATATGGTATTGCCAAAGGAAGCTGAATTTTTTAAAAATTCTTTTGGGCAGATGCACCAAACTTTTGTTTCTCCAGGGCTTCTTCCCCAATCAATAACACAATCACCCTTTAAGAAATGCCAATATGATCACTTTTAGGTTTTAAATGTGTGGTTACAAGTGGATTTTATCATCAAGGGTTGCAAATATGGTCAACTAAAAACTATCTGCTCATGCCAAGGTGTTTACATGAAAACAATGACCAGCCAAGAGAGGGTCATTTTTCCTCTCCCCTCCCAATCACCCCCAGGTCACTCCCCTCTGACCATTCCCTACTTGTTCCCTTCCAAACAGGCTACCATGGCTAAATTTTAGGGTTGAACTGTAGGTTCATGGGAGCTATCAAAGTAGCATAGGGTATGCCATCAAGAGAACTGGCTATTTTGAGAGGTATCAAACTCTTAATTGGGCCATAAGAATGATCTAAGGCATATAATTCAGCAACATTGGCACCATTTTGTAGGGAAATGAATGTGCTTGACAGCTGACAGTTGCATATTTCTCCAGGGAACTAACAAAGGCTACCAACACCTCATCCAATCCATCTCAGTGAGTGAGACTCTTGAAAATTTTCTGTATCCCTATGCAAATATACCTCACCACAGGAATATCATTCTCTGTCATGAAAGAAGCAAGAAAGAGACACTTCAACAGTACAGAATGCATCACTATTGACTACTCAAAACATATGTAGGAAATAATTAAATGTGGGGAGGGGTTAAGGTTTGTGACACCTATTAGAAGGGCAAATCACTCATAGTGTACAACCCAATTAATCCGCTAATATATAAAATCCCCCTTTTTTGGGGCCCTGCCAGCCAGTGTTAGGGTGTAGAAATGTGTAAAATGACCTGTGATCTAAATAAAGCATCCAATTTTAAAGTTTCAGGTACAATTTGAGCCTTCTAGATAAAAAAATAAAATGTGTAGACCTATGTATTCGCACGCGGTCAAAACCAGCCAAATGGAAATTTGGGGACCAAATCAGAATTTGAGGTGATCTTTTTCAAAAGACATTTGTGAAAAATTTTGGGCGTTGACCCCCCTTTTTCTTCCCGTTAAAAGATCGGGCAAAAGAAGTACTTTAACCTCCATGGAAGAAATTTCCCCAAATCACAGTGGTATATTTAGAATAACGCAAAATGTTAATAGGGCCAAAAGAAGAAAAAACAATAGGTGTCAAAGACCTTAATAGGCAGCTAGTACCTGGCATGTTTCCACTTAGAAACACAATGTTTACATCATGGTGGTCGAGGTAGGTCATCTAGGCTATCTGGACAGTCTTTTAAACTTCCTCTACCCCTGGGGCCCTCCCCAGCCCCCCCCCCCCCCCCCCCCCTAGTCTAGCCTGTATGGGACTTAGATCTAGATCTACGTGCTGCAGACTCAGTTTACATGACACACGCTTTTTTTTAAATAGTTTTTTTCTCGTTCTCTTTTTGTCCTTGTCTCTCTTGTTTTCCTCCCACCCTCCACCCCCTCCCCCCACCTTTGACACACACACCCAGTGTTGCCAAAAAATGCACCAAATTTGGCCATTTTTTTTAAATTTAAGATTTCATTCGTTCCTTTTTCCTTCCCTACTTCCACCCCCAACCCCACCATCAACCCCTCCCCCCACCCACCCCACCCCACCCCTACCCTTAAGAAAAATCACCACCCCACCCCTTCTCAGCCCGCCCCATAGGCTCACATGGTATTGCCAAAGGAAGCTGAATTTTTTTAAAAATTCTTTTGGGCAGATGCACCAAACATTTGTTTCTCCAGGGCTTCCTTCCCAATCAATAACACAATCACCCTTTAAGAAATGCCCATATGATCACTTTTAGGTTTAAAATGTGTAGAACTTACAAGTGGATTTTATCATCAAGGGTTGCAAATATGGTGTTTACATGGAAACAATGACCAGCCAAGAGGGGTCATTTTTCCCCTTCCCTCCCAATCACCTCCAAGTCACTCCCCTCTGACCATTCCCTACTAGTTCCCTTTCAAACAGGCTACCATGGCAAAATTTTAGGGTTGAACTGTAGGTTCATGGGAGCTTTCAAAGTAGCATAGGGTATGTCATCAAGAGAGTTGGCTATTTTGAGAGGTATCAAACTCTTAATTTGGATATAAGAATGATCTAAGACAGAAATTGCAGCAACATTTGGTACCATTTTGTAGTAAAATGTATGTGCTAAACAGCTGACAGTTGCATATTTCTCCAGGGAACTAACAAAAGCTATCAACACCTCATCCAATTCATCTCAGTGAGTGTCCCTCTGCAAATATACCTCACCACAGAAATATCACCCTCTGTCATTAAAGAAGCAGGATAGAGACACTTTAACAGTAGAGAATGCATCACTACTGACTACTCAAAACATATTAATATGTAAGAAATAATTAAATGTGGGGAGGGGTTAAGGTTTGTGACACCTATTAGAAGGGCAAATCACTCATTGTGTACAACCCAATTAATCCGCTAATCTATATAATCCTCCTTTTTGGGGGTCCTGCCAGCCAGTGTTAGGGTGTAGAAATGTGTAAAATGACCTGTGATCTAAATAAAACATCCAATTTTAAAGTTTCAGGTACAATTTGAGCCTTCTAGATAAAAAAAAATAAAATGTGTAGACCTATGTATTCACAGCGGTCAAAACCAGCCAAATGAAACTTTGGGGACCAAATCAGAATTTGAGGTGATCATTTTCAAAAGACATCTGTGAAAAAAATTTGGGCGTTGACCCCCCTTTTTCTTCCCGTTAAGAGATCGGGCAAAAGAAGTACTTTAACCTCCATGGAAGAAAGTTCCCAAATCACAGTGGTATATTTAGAATAACGCAAAAATTTTAAGTGGGCCAAAAGAAAAAAAAACAACAATAGGTATCAAAGACCTGTATATCCTTTTGAGCTAACTCTCTGAGATACTCATGGAAGTCACATTCACTTACACTCTTATACGATGGTCTCTTAGGTTTTACTTCCTTCCAAAATTCTTTAGGATTACATTTACTCAATTGAGCGATCTTTCCAGCACGTTCAATGTTATTATTGTTATATTGCCTTTTCTTAAGTCTGCACTTCTTTCTATATTTATTTCTCAGCTCGCACATCTCCACTCTGTCTACATCCAATTTGCTATAAAAATATCTTGACTCAGCTAATTTAAAAAGATTCTGTACTTGTTTACATCCATCATGATACCACACCTGTGTATTTCTTATACATAAATAACTTCCTTTGTCACTTATTACTGTAGTTGTAACATGGTCAGCGCCTGAATTCAATATGACGTCAGTAAAATCAGCAACCGCTTTGTTTAATGTTTTTTAATGACCACCTCATTCTCTAAATTAATCAGTATTTCATCTAGTTTTGGTTTGGTACCATCAGGTTGTCAATTATGTATATTTATATTTATTTTTCTTACATTCTTTCCATTTACATCTCATCACTGTCTGTTTTCTTACGGTATTCCTCTGAGAATTTAATATCAGCTGTTGACAGAATTTTAGCTTCAATACAAAAGGAGCATGATCTGAATATAATTATGCCAAAATTAGTAACATAGAAATCATAATTCAGGACAGTCACATATAGCATTATATATCAGACTTTTTCCTCTGTGGTTTAGAAACCTGCACTGACCTTTCCTCTTATCCAGACCTGCCCTTCCATTCAGTATAACACATCCATTTGTAAATTATATATTATGTAAATAAATGTAATTATGAAAATGTAATCAGAAGTTGGGTTCTGACCTCAGTATGACGGTCATCATATAATATGCTTTGATTGATTTTAAAATTGACCCTAGGCGTGATCCTGACCTTAAACCGGTCTGTGACCTTCACAGTTTTTATAAGGGCATCGATTTGGCAAAGAAAAAATATTTTTTTGTAATGGAGCCAGCTGCTCCCGTTCCAAAGCGAACGTTTTGGTTCTTCCGGATGGCGGCCGTCTTGAATTTCTGAATCAAACTGATGTCATAACGTCAAAATGACATCGGAATCGGAATCTTCGTGGTCACTTATACTTAAACATGTATTCATATATGACTCTAGGCATTCTATTTCAAAATTTGAATTTCTATGATAACGTTACCAATTATTTTGGCAGCTATCTTCGTTTTTTTGTTGGTCAAAATGATGTCATAATGGCAAACGGGCATCAGGTTCGGAGTCTGCGTCGTTGGTTTTCAAAACAAAATTATTCATTATTGTAGGTGCTCTGTTTCGATAGACAAACCGTCGCTCCAGGATTATAATGTCCTAACTACACCCAAGGCTGTTTTGAGAAATCAAGGTTTGAAAGTTTGGTACCATGTTGTTTGCAGATGTCGTTCTACAAGTTTTCAGTACTAAGCTTTAGTATAAAAGCTGCCTTATATTCTTATCGGAGACCGTTTGAATAGGCTACATTCAATTTTATTTCAAAAAATGAGATAGGACATTTAACAATAAAAATGTGTAGACTTTTTAGTGTTACAGTATCCTGTCTCATTTTTCATGCCAGAGACATAATTAATATGGTGAATAATCCATTATAATCATGCAGGAGGCAACCACAGTGGGATGGCTTTGCCTTGCAATAAAAAGAAAACTACTGTAAATTTCTTCATTAAAAAAAAAATGAGACAGCTAGATCTATGTATTTTGCAGTGATGGTCAAAATGCTGAGTACAGTGACTCTAAGTATAACGGAAATATTCTAAATGTATAATTGGTTTTGTAATACTTATACTATTGGTGTTGAAAAGCAAATGTTGGCACTCGGTGTTTGAGTGCAATGCCGTTGCTCTATATTGTATCCTGGTGGTACCTGTTTCCGCCACCCTAAATGAACGACCCAAAAATGCTAAGCTTTTGGCGAAAATGTGGTTAAATGAGGCCTGCTTAGTTACGGTTCATCCATTTGTCCACTTTTGGCACGGCCCTCATCGGTAAAAATCGCCATTTACACTCGGTGACGTCATTTGACCCAGCTGAGGTTGACTTCCTCAGTCCTTGACTGTGGCCCCTATTCCCGTCACTCTTTAGATTGCAGGTATGCAAGACCGATATATCATGTTTTCATATGTAACGAATATTAGAAATAGGTGCAAATATAATCGATCAGAAAATATGGAAGGACTGGCATATTGATTTTCATGGAGATTATAAAGGAGAACCGGAAATGAACTCGCTTTACATGATATATTGAGCAAAATAAGCAGAAGATGAACTGAAAACTAAAGACTTACAAATCATCCCTCCCCCAACATAATCCAATTTTAAACTATTCTTCATCAATCGTAGTGCTTCAAGGGCACTGGAAGGTAGCTCCGATGCCACTGGTTGTCAGGGGTATGCACATGTTAAGGTAAACACAGTGATTACAGGTGTCACATGCAACCCAGTCAATGTCACCTTCTTGTGAACATGTGTAAATAGTGTTACATATAAGTAAATGGACAGGAATCGCAAAAATAGCGTCGTAATGCGCTGCGTGGCATCTGAAATAAAAAGCAATTTAGTAGGAAAATTATAATATGTGTGTAAACAGCTTTCCGTAGAAAGAAAATTTGGACACCAATCGGATAATCCCATAGCTATAATTAATAACAAGAACTTGGCCAAGAAAAACTAGCAGACTATACATAGACTCTAGGGTGGCGAAAATACAAGCCTGGCGGAAATAGGTGCACTGAGGATAATAAACTTGATTCTGGTGCGGACAACTCAATGTCGAGTCCACAAGGGCAGTCTTTGATTGCAGTTTTGGGGAGTGTATTATTTCTACAATTCTACAGCTGTAAAATATGGAAATATGGTATGCTCGGCATTGCATAGTGATATAACATTTGGGCTATAAAGTCAGCATTGATAATGGATGCGATAGCTCCATGTAAAATTCATGGCACAGTTCATAGCGCAGTTTGCCTTTCAGTATAGTACTGGCTGTAGTACAAAATAGTACTATCAAGTCAAGGACAGTAGTGTTTACAAATGAACACGAGAGCGTCACTTTATTTGTCAAATAAAGTTTTCATGATCATTCACATTAAATTAATCAGTGAAAAAGAATATGTAGAAGCATCAAGAATCAGAGGAAAGTCAATGTAACTTCACAATTTTCAGTGAAAAAATTCTGCTCATGATCTTGCCAATATCACGAGGTAATCAAAGTAAACAAAGAAACGAAAAACACCGACGACTAATTTTATCGTTCATACTAAACATACATCAAAGAGTACATTAAGTAGAGTAAGAACCTAAGTTGATTTCATTTTACAAGATTTATCTCTAAAACATAATTTTAAAAAGAGGCAATAAAAGAGTTGAGCTCATTTCAATGTCATGAATATGGGAAATGGGAAATCCATCAAACTTAATTACTATCCCTTCCCATAAAGGCATGGATCATGAATGAAGCAAACACTGTTTCAACAGGACACATAGCAGTATTACAAACCACAGTGCATTGTCATGAAGGTTATATCTTCTGCAGGTAAATAAGCAAGCATACACTTAAGGTCTTTTGTCCTTTCATTTGAGAGTAGGCTTGTTTTTGGAAAAGTTTGTGGTTGAACACCGGGTAGTTGCGTTGGAAGGGTGGCACTGTGGTTAGTTCTGGTGCGCTCACTGCGCTGGCGTGGTCCTGTTGAGACAGTGGTTTCTGGTAGGTTAGGTTCTAGCCTGAATGCAATATGAAACGGATTTGCTGCTGTGAGTATTAATTGCTTTAGCTGTGTGTATGGGACAACAGCAAAGTGAAATGTTTTGCAAGAACTCTGGAAGTCCATAAAGTCAGAGCTGCGCACTTGAATTACATTTTTCATTGATTTCATTTCATCTCTGACAGCATTCTCGCTTAACCTGGACGACGTCATTTTGACCAAAATCATGTGAGTCAAGGGAGCCAGAGATTGGCCAAAAATGACTTACGTCTATTTACAACTACCGTTTCTTTCTTTGCCAAGAGTTAGGATATGCTACATCTCTTAAGACAGACATAGGGCGTTATTATTCTAAAATATACAGCCAAAACATACTTAGAACATTTTGCATTTTTTTTCACGGCCTCTAGGTTACAAATCTGGCTACCATTTTAACAGACATAGGACATTGTGCAGTGTTCTCCTCGAAGGTGCTGATATCTATTAAATGGTAAATTTTGTAGTTACCGACATTATAATACTTGAGCGACGAAATTTCCAAGTTGGCGTCGTCGGCTACTTTGGTGGCCGTCTTAGTTATGGTCCTCTATAGTCCAGTGGCAGGACACACAATCTTGCAATATCTGTTAACAAGCATTTCTTTGCATTTTTGAGTAGTTCTTAATGCCGTTTTGAATTTCAGCTTGGGTGGTCGCATGCCATCTACTTGCCTATTTGAGAATCCAAGATGGCCGCCAGAATCTATATTCTTATCATAACTTCTATTCTAGGCGCAGTAGAATGATGATGTTGGTGTCTGATTGTATGTTTTAAAGAGTGAACAGTTTGACTGCAAAGTCATTTTGTTATTTGGAGGCCATCTTGATGATGTCATCGAGCTATTCCAAATCAGGTGATCCAAAATTTTAGAAATTTGTCACCATACCCCCTTTTGATTTTCTTGAAATTCGGCACGGCTGTGAAGAGAGTCATTTCATAAATACACGCACATTTTCACCTCAATCTGTTGATCATTAAACGTTCTATGATTTTTTAAGATTTCAGGGAAATTGTGCAAATATGAAAATTATTGCGAAGTCCACATTTGAGATCTTGTAACATTGAAAGTAAAAGTCCCATAGATATGAAGTTGGTAACCTGATGTAGTTTTTATCATAAATTACAAAACTAGAATTAAAACATGTGCTTATTAATGTTGTAAGTTATCTGCCTCTGAGAGAGAGAAAGAGAGAGAGAGAGATAGAGAGAGAGAGAGAAATTATTGAAAATTGTAGTTTTTCTCCAATTTTGTTCTACATCAAACCATGCCATTTCAGTTTGTTTAAGCAGTGCATATGTATTCTGACTACTTTAAGTAATATTTTAAACGAAAGTAATGTTTTCAGAAGCTATATCTTCCTGAGAGATGACTTTGTTTTACCTCATCCCCTCCCTTTTAAAAATGGTAAAATTTAGCCTATTTTGGGCTCTGAAACGGGCAAAATGTCCCACCAAGGATTTCCTCGAAATCTGCAGTTTTATAGATGAATTCATCTTCATACACATGTGAGAACTTTTTCAATATGTTGACTCCTTCATCGGAACATGAGTTGTTAAAGAGGACGCCGGTAACAAAACCTAAAGTCACAATGAAGGGACATAACTTACAAGGGGACATAACCTAATTCTAATTTAAAATTTCTAAGACAAGTGATCGAATTCCAGTTACACTTAAATGGAAACTCATTGGTAGATCGTGAAGGAATGACTGCTTGAGGTGGTATTATTATGCACTTCTCCTCACAGTATGCAAAGACAATACAAATGCAGAAAAGAAGTGAAGTCATATAATGTTAATGAGAAATTCATTTCTTGAAGATTAAACAGAACACTAAACTAGGACTGTCAACAGAATATAAGACTAGTCTATAGTTCTTTCATAAAGACACGAACATGGTATTTTTTTTTAAAAAATCTCCCCTTTTTTCATTAGATATGTAATTTTATTTCGATTGCGAGAGGACAAGCATCATATGAACGGACAAGGTGATGATGTTGCATTTATAACGATGATGATGCTGAAGACAACAGTGATACAGGTGATACAAATCACACGAGAAAAAAACATCATGTAACATTTTATAATAAAATCTTGAAAATTTAAACAAAAAACAAACAGGTCTGAAATAATCCCGTGTATAATGCCTTTGCATGTCTTTCTAAATTTCTCATAGCACTAAACTACTTCATTTTAGCGCCAAAGAAGATTTTTTCCATTTTGTTCAGTAATTACGTCTGGTGAGGTACACATTCGCGTCTTATTCTTATCTCATAAACTAATTCATGACATCCTCTCATACCATAAAAAAAAAGAAAAATTGTCACCAGCTGACTTCTACAATTTAAAAATAACATGTACTGCAGCTCTTTTTAAAAGAAATTACATTTTTTTAAAAGTCGACGACGATGCAGCGTTGATCTAGTTTAGTATGTTCAAAATAACACTTGCCACACTACACATCCAAATCAAAAGAAAATTCGATAGTCAGTTAAGACATCAATTACAATGAAAGTATACGCGTAGAAAGTATAAAATACCGTAAATCTACACACACTAAGTGGGCAAACAATACTCGTGTGTCTCTTACATTTTCTCTGCCTGGAAGTGAAAAAGGGGTGAGGTGCCTCGGTTTTGGTTCTTTATTATGAAAAGATACATGACATTAATAACTAACTGAATTAAAGATAAACAAAATAATGGTCTACTCGTCTATTCATTATAAAGGCCTAGTGACCCAGTAATAGTATTTACGGGGTGACACATAATATTACTCACTGGGAAAGGAAATAAAAAAGAATGGCTCGTGGTCTCACATGACCTGAAGTTGGGATGGGGAAGGCAGTATCTAGAAAGGCATTTAGCATAACAATTTATAGAGACAAAATGCTCTTACCCGTGTAGCCAGTACCTGTTGTACTTCATGACCTTGAAGTAGGAATAGGATAATGGTAATCTGTTATTCATATTTTGTGTGTATGTAGGAGGAGGGAGCAGGGGGGATGAGAGGGAGAAGGGGGGGGGGGGGNGGGGGGGGGGGTAAAAATCACCCCGAAACAAGCTTACTATACTTTTACCATAAAAGCATAGTGCGTAATTTATAGGTAATAATTACCAAATCCTTTAAATAAAGCACGTATCGTAACATATGGCATATCGACTCTGTATTCAACATTCAAACGGGCCAAGCTTCTGTCTTCATTCTTATTCCATTATTTGCGGCAGCCATATTTCCTCAATAAACGTCAAAGATAGGAATAAGTTTATGTAGGTATAGAACCTTGGTGGAGCAAAACTGAACAAGAAACATACTCATGTGCATTATGTAATTTAAGAAGCTAAGGAATATAGTCTAGTTATCTTTTTTATTTGACGACTTAAAGAATATTTATGAAATTTACGGAATGTGAAGAGAAAGAACGTAGAATCATTTCTAAGGATAAGAGAAGACTATGAGAAGGAGTTACGAATCATGGCAAACAAAAAGGCAAACTTTTGATATGCAGACAAACCAGACAGACATCGAAGAGATTACGGAAGGGAAACATACATTACGTAAAAGAAAGAAGAAAAGAAAAAGTAATTTACAAGATGATAGTACTTCTAAACTGTATAGAAGATGCAGCCAATCATGATGTTTACAGAGACAGTCAAGTAATATTCCTATGGTGTCCTGGCTTAAGCGTCTTCCCAAGCAGTCTTAGAATGTAGGTCACACAGAGGGCAGCCAGAGCTGATTCATTTAATATATCATCAGGATCAACAAGTTCAAAACAGTTCAAGTGTCGAGGTCACATTCAACAACTAAATCGTCCGCCTGAACAATCAGGCTCTTTATCCCTTCAAAATTGTCCTTGATGACTCTTTTGAAATTCAGATTTCGGTCCTCATTTAGTAAACTTTCTTTCACTGTAGAATCAAGGTCGAAAACATAGCTTCGAAGTTTATCATAACAGTGAACGTTTCAAAAACTGGAAAACTTTTCCTAGCAGACATTTCACTAGTTGCTGTGGTATTTCTTTCACTAAAGGAGGGCAGTGGTTGATTTTCGTACCGTGGTTCCTGTACAACACCTCTCTATAGACTTTTACCCCTACATACCCTTCACGATCATGATCACATCCAGTAGCTACGTACATCTCAACTTTGAACTGACACTTGCTGACAGTAATGACAGTTTCAATGAAACCTTCAACAATAGTAAGTTTTGTATGACAGTTGTCGTGATTAGCAGAAATTCAACAGCGGGATTTTTTCAACCGCCAAAAGTTTATAGCAGTGGTGACTGCCTGTTCCTGAAACTGAATGGATGACCAGATGCAAGGCATGATCCTCCTTATTTTCAGAAGTGGCAGACGTCTATGCAGTACAAGCTTCTTGCTGTCTCAGTAGTTGGTAGACGACTCATGTAGCTGCCTAGGGGTCAGTACTAGTTTGATGTCAAATATTAGCTTTAACAAATGAATGAATCGTTGTTTATAGAACACCTCTTTTGTTGGTATATTCTTCTACAGAAAAGTGAATAAGAAATACCACGTCGAGCATCATTATAACCACGATTTACCACTTAATTTTCCGGTAAGTAAAATGGGAATTATAATTATTTGCCACAGAAAACTCAAAAAATCAGATTTAAGCATTATATCTTGGTTAAGCCCACTAGCACGTCATATTCCCTTAATATGGCAGTGCGTTCTGTAATCCTTACCCTCTTCATACACTTAATTTTCTATGAAGGAGTTAAGGTTAGCTTAAACTGGTAAATGCATTTTTTAGTCCAGAGGAAGTAAAAACCCCATAAAATCATACAAGAGGTCTTAGAAACACACAAAAACGGTCAATTTTGCTCAGATTTTGGACGTTTGTTGTGTTTGTAGCGTAAAAACTCCGTTTTCGGAGGCTAAACGAATACAAAACAGTGGTACAGTTTTGACAAGATATCTCAAAAAGTTTTAAAGATAGCTCAATAAAACTTGGCAGTATTATGCAAATGTATGCAATGCAGATTATAGACTATTATTAAGACAATTTCATGAACACTTCTTTTTTCATGATTTTTCAAAATGTGTAGCTTCATTTTTTTCAGAATTTTAGGAGGTAAGGCTCACTTGGGGTACATTTATTTCATATGTTTTCATTGGATTTTAATATCCATTGTCTAATTCAGAGTAAATTGCATGAGCTAAGCCTTTGCAAATTTTCAAGGCTGTAGCTTCAATACTTTTTGAGATATTGTGACATAACTGCAGCTTTTTCCATGAAAATGGAAAAATCGAGCAAATCGATAAAAACTGAAACAAGGTATGGAAAACTGGGAGTGAACTTACTCTAGAAGCCCCTAGCCACATATGCTTCATCCTCACTGTCTTCCTGGGCTGCAGCAATACTCCTTTTAGTTCTTTGTTGTTTTTAAGATGTTGTGGCTAGTCTTTCTGCATTCCTAACACGTCCACAGTCTAAAGTTTAGAAAGCTGCGACTTGAAATTTCCCTACAGATAGTCCTAACTTTCTAAATATTTCACACCTGCCCATGTCTCCTTCATTAAATACAATTGCTGCATCATACACTGCTATTTCTAACCTGTCTCTTCCCACAAAAGTTGACTTAGGGCACCTGTCCCACACTAAATGATGATATGCCTCGTTAGCGTTCTGCGTCCCCCCCCCATGTAAACACTTTCTAAGCAGTCGTTCATCTAACAAGTCTTCAAAAATAGTCCTGATCTCCTCCATAACAAAATCTGGGAGTCTGTTCTTATCTGTACCATTGCACCATTCTCCACATTGCGTGTGCACTCCTTTCCTGTGGTAATAAATTGCCCAAATAGCCGTTTTCATCTTTTCTAGACTACCAACATTTTTTCTTATTGCACCTCCGTAGTGTCCCTGAATTCTCTTTATCGCAGCCTTTGTCAGTTTCCCTGCACCACCAATTATATAAACTTTGCTTTTGCATTGAATTACCTTGTCTAGCAACATTTCCCCCATTCTCTTCTGAACGTGGCCACAACATTCTAGTTTATCTATCTTAACATCTGCATAAATCGGTGGGTCAGCCTCAGAAACATGCTTATAGCTCTTGGAATCCCCATCTCCAAGGTACCCAGTGTACTTCAACCCATACTTTTCCTCTTACCTTTCAAAAATTCTCATTATTCCAACCGGCTTCATGTTTCCTGTGGACCCCTGGTGATTTTTCATGCAAAAACAAATGATGTAACTGAGGTAAACAAACACTCACCTCAAAAATTAAAAAAAATTCAAAATAAAATACTTCTAAGTCATTAAAAACATTGTGCTATACATGAAAATGTGCAGAATGTTAAAATTGTGCAACAGCCAAAAAAAATGAAAATTGTGTTTTTTCCCATTTTTCATGCTATTTACCTTCACTGGTATATAGAAATGATGTTCATTTAGGGAACTACACATTTTGAAGAAAATCTAAGCGTCTGACCGATGCAGAGCCCGAAGTTGGCAAAATTTTGCCATTCTTAGGAGAGTTAAAGTTACAACAAAATCTTTCTCACAAAGTTATAGAGCGGGTGCGGCATATCCCGGACTCCAGTCAAAAATGCCGATCATTCGGCAGGTATGGCTTACTTTGTTTGTGTTTTGACCTGGAAGTACTCTTTAATTTGTCTGCTTTCGATATAGGAGTAAAATATTGGAACTGGAGGCGTACACGAGGGTCTGTCCTGAGAGTCTGTGGGTCGAGTCAATTCTGCTATCTCGGACACATCCGGAGAGCGGCGGATAACACCGGACAACTTATCGGGAGACCCGGACACTGTCGGTTGTCGTCATAAACGATGACGGGTGACCCTGCATAGGGACTTTAACTTCTCTCTGATCTGCTGTGGTGCTTTTTGTTGTTATTTTTAAATGCATGGTCACTTCTATCATTTTATAATCGGTACAAGATTAAATCTTCCGGCAGGTAGGGGTTAAGAGAATCGAGAAACAAGGGGATCAGACACTTTCCATCTTCATGAAACAGAATTGCAACAAGTATCCACACAAGATTTTATTTTTCCACCAGTAAACAAAGAAAGAGAGTGCCAAGATGAAAATAATCTTGAACCACCCCCCCCCCCCAAAAAAAAAAAAAAAAAAAAAANNNNGGGGGGGGGGGGGGGGGGGGCAGAAAGAAGTAAAAAAACGCAAAGAACGATACCACAATAGGCACTCGAAATAAAAACCCTAAGCTTAAAACGGGGGTTACGGGTTGCTACGCCAAGTATCTCACAAACAGTGGCAAATGCCTGCGTGAAACCATCTCCAAGCCAACCGCACCTTCACGTTTGGTCATATCTGATCCGGTGCTCCCTGTTTTCACCAACAAGGCTCTGGAGAATGGTGAGCTGCCACCGCCAATAAACTTACCCCTCTGAGTCCACAAGGTTGAAAGTTGGATTAAGGGTAGAGCAACCCTTCATAAACCCGCTGTAGAGCAGGACCCCTCCGATAGATGAGACAGTGCTGGGCCCACGGCGAGTGGACATGTTACGATATCCACCAAGGCCTGCTCGGGGAGCTCATCCTGGAAAGCACGGGTAGGCAGAGCTCGACAACGCTGGACTGCAGTCGCCTTGGAGAAGGACATCTCAAAATAAGCCAGGGGAAAAACAGTTCTCATTAGCAACGGTCTGCTACTGTCTAGAGAGCAAGCTTAAAACAAAGATGTTCCCCGAAACAGAATGCTTTATCCATTGAGGCGGCAAGGAAGAGGGCACATATGACTAACCCCTATGGTCAGAAGCTTACAACAGTGATATAAGAAATGAATAATGATATTAGGAGAGAGAGAAGTCAAGACTCAAGGCTTATATAAATGTTTTCATCATAGTCATCACTCTTGGACATCTCCAGACGCTGGCTGAAGGACAGTCCCGACACACGTATTTTCATTCGGTTCTATGGGACACCCCCCTTGTACGGCGAGACGGAGAAAAACAGCCAAACACTAATAACATTCCAAAAACAGACATAGGAAGGGGTTCCCTATAACATAAAATAGGTCTCATCTTCAAGTCACAAGCCCTTATTGGCTTAAGTTGGATCTTTCTGATGTCTGAAGGCAACAAATTGGTCACAAATTGCTCGGAATAACATGAAACAAACTTGTACTCAGAAATAAACCGATAAAGTGTAAGAAATGTATCCTAGAAGAAAGAAGGGCACTTCATTTCAATAAAGACGCATAGGTCAACGCCTTTAGGCGAACGCAAATGAGGCTAGAGCAAGATTTGAATTACTGCCCGACCCTGCCGACTGTCTGATAGTGCCGCACTCGCTATAACTTCTGAGAGCCTTATTTTGATTCAGAATGTTACTTAATGTAGTCAGGATGCATATACACTGGTATATAATTTAAATGACATGTAAAAAGAACATTAGAGGAAAAAAAAAAACAGATTTCAATACTCTTTCACGGAGGCATTTTCAGGGGCAGATAACTTCTAAGGAGGATAAACCACAAACCTTCTGTTTCTGTTTTTTGTAATCTATGAAAAAAACTGCAACAGGTTGTCACATTCCAAATGTCTGGATCTTAAACTTTCAAATTTACAAGCTCTCAAATATGGATTTGGCAGCACGTTTCTACACTCGCATAATTCCATGAAAAATTCAGATATCAATATTTCGAGCAGAACTTTTGCCTGTGTTCGTGATCTGACAATCTCTACACATGGCATAAATTTAAAGAAATCAGTATTAATGTGGTGACAAACATTGGACCACATAGCTCATTTGCAAGATAGCCGCCAAATCTCCAGGGGAAAAAAGTCCAAATTTACCAGGTAAAACATACATTTATTCATTCTCTTTTTGTCTGATAATTTTTGGAATAACATCATTGATATGGCGGCCCCCAAACAGTGAAGTAACGTTAAAGTCAGATTTCCCAACTTTGAAAACATACAAAACTAGACCTCGTAACTGCCATTCTTCAATACTTAGAACAGAAGTTATGATGCATTATAGATTTTGGTTATAAGTAACGCCATCGTGGCGACCATTTTGGATTCTGCAAAAGGCAAGCGGAAGTGGCCATCCCGGCTAAATTTCATGCAGACGCAAAGAAAGAGCGAAAGATGCAAAGAAAAGAAGGTTAACAGACATTGCAGGGTCCTAAAAATATGGGACCCTGTCACTGGACTATTAGGGAATAACGCCGGTATCATGGGTCGGGGCTGGAGGGAGGGGAACACATGGAGAGATAGAGAGAGTAACAGACATTAGATAGAAGGAGAGTACGAAATGGGAAGAAAAAAACAACTTGATTGGTTGTTCTGTTTTATTGTCCTCAGGTGGATACGAGCTCAGGTCACTTCAATTTCATCTCATTACATACACTGAGGACAATAAAATTCATTATGATTTCACTTTCAACGACAACTGTGGCGTATTCAAAGGCACTACTACACACAGAAACATGCTGGTCTCGAGGGCAAAGATTGCATTACCAGAGCAGCTCATAAGCATAGAGAGAATTCTGACAATTTGTGAGTTGCAGTTATATGGCGGTAAGTAAAGTAAATATGATGATAGAAGTTTATAGATCCAAGATTGCTCCTGTTTGTCATTGATCTTCACCAAAATTGTCTGCAGAAATTCCTCAACATATTAAATACCAATCATCTTGTCACTGATGTTGCAAAAAATGCTGTTTTTCGTTCCCACCTTAATAAATCTCAATTCGTATATAAGTTGCGTTTAGTTTCTATCATTTTGTGTATATTATTACGGTACTAAATCAAGTCGGCCTAGAGTTTTACAGGGCCAAAATACAGGGGGAATGAAAATGAAATTGTTTAGACGTGAAGTTTTGTTTCTTAAGGGTGTTGGAAGGGGTAGTATCCTGAAATTCGAAATTTCTTCAACACTCGTACTATGAGGTGCCTCGGGTTAGCCGTCCGCTGGCTGCGTGATCCAGCTTTACGGATAAATACCATTCCGCGTGTTATCTACCCGCCAATCATTGGCATTGCCATGAGAATTCATTCGACCGTCGCTGTCATCGAAGTGATGTAAAGGTGAGAACTATGTCGACCGTTGGGTTAAAATACCCATTTTAAGGGAAGACACTACATTTATTCAGAGACTGTAATGCACATGACTTGGTGTGCAACTTATCTCCATGAGTGCACTGGATTTCTTATACATAATTGCACACCAATTGCAGAATTATCTGAAACTATGAACACCGTTTGATGTTAAGTGAAAGATGTTAAATGAAATAACTATTTATCTAGACAGGAACTCGTGAAAAGCCTTCATAGGATCACGCATAAAGGTGTCTAAGATATGTGGGTGAAATCTGGTGTCGAACAACTGTTGTCATAGCTAATAACACTTGCTCTAAGATCATCACCCTTGAGGGAGAAGAATGCACCATTCAGCACTTTGGTGTGCAATTATGTATAGAAATCCAGTGCACTCAAGGAGATAAGTTGCACACCAAGTCATGTGCATTACAGTCTCTGAATAACGGTAGTGTCTTCCCTTAAAATACCCATTTTAAGTGGTGTGTTGTTTTGTTTGTTTTTTTTTGGGGAGGGGGCGGGAGGGAGCGGGGGAAGGTTAGCCATTTCCCTACATGAAAAAACAAAGACATACAGTATTATTATTTGAAGCCAAGTTTAAGTTGTTGTCTCATCGTAGTCATTTTATCTGCTTCATGTGTGTCAGTAAAGTCCATGCTTGCGTTACACCAGTCGATCGATTATCTCTTGTTAGGGGAAGCTTGCAGTAATTGGTAAAAATGTTTTGACTCTAGTTTCCTGAAGTAGAAACTATTCTAGAACAACGTGCCTAAAACATACAATGTTTGTGATAAGTGTTTCAAAGTAATACTGATTTGCTGTTGTATCAGCGATGTAGCATTCGATGACCTTATTACATAAAATAGGTTAGAACAAATTAATGCAAAGTATTATAATACAAGCAATAAGAAAAATTCGTGTTTATGATTACGTTACATATTGACAGAATATTCGATTGGAGTATTTGCCACATCAAACTATACCACGAAGTAATCGATAAGTTGTGACTGTAGACAGAGAACTATGTCGAATAATATGCGTCCAGAAGACCAAGTAAAGACCATAACACAGAAAAAAAGCTCAGGAGGGAGGCCTTCGCAATAACTTTCTGAGGTGAAGATTCTTCAACAGTAAAACTTTTTTTTCTAGCTTTATATTTAGCAAAACAAACTTCAGATTGATGCGCTTTTCTCAAAACTTTATTTTTAGCTACTAAAAACCGGTCTAATATTTTTTTTATTTCTCAATCGACTAGCATGACATTTAGCGTGTTAAATCTTCACAGCATACCCAATGGCCTCACACATTTGATTTTTTAACATTTTTTGTAGTATTTTAGGCTAAAACGAAAAAAAATAAGCGTAACAATGCATTTGTGCAACTTATCATTTTTAAAACTTTATTACAAAACTAATCCTTGTATCGAAAATCAGATACGTGCGGCAATCACAATGACTGTTTGCTATTAACTATAAATTAGCATTGCTCATCATTTACGCTTTCAAGACTTATTCTCGGGTCGTGGCAAATACGGGTTTTGCTGTTTAGGCTGGCTGATCCCGAAAGATGAATTTGCAATTAAAAAAACACCAAAAAACAGCTACATACTTAGCACTGTAATTGTCAAATATGTAGTGATGGACACATAGTTTGTAGCAAAACTCTAGCCCTGAAGACACTGGATTGGAGTGAGTGCAGACACCGGGCATGTGTAGCTAATAGGCCACGTAGATGTTAGGGCATTTTCTCTCCAATGATGGTCTACATTACCACTGTTAACACTTCCATACAGAAATGATACTTCAAAGAATTAGAATAGATTTCTTGCAGGTGAAAACTTACTGACAGTAAGGGGTGGCACCTCCATTTTCCAGAGGTTGTCATGCACATAACATGATGTGCACCTTATCACTATGAATGCAGTGGTTTTCTATGCAAAATGGCCCACCAAAGTGATGAATGACGCATTTTTCTCTCTCAAAGGTGATAATCCTAGAACAACTGTCCTGTGATAGCATCAGATGTTTGACAGCAGGCTACACTCGTGCCTTTTAGTGCATGATCCTGTAGAAACCTTCGGGTTTTTTTTTTTGTTTAAATGCGAAGTTACTTCATTTTGTCATTTTGTATCAAAGTGTGTTGCTAGTTTCCTTTAGCTCTGCTTCAAGGCAGAAAATTTCAAATAAATCTTCTGTAGAATCATGCATAAAGGTATCAAACAGACACGAATGAAATCTGGCGTCAAACAGTTGGTGTTGTAACAAATGCCAGGTATCCTAAGATCATCAGCTTTGAGAGAGAAAAATGTAACATTCTGCGCTTTGGAGTGCAGTTTTGCAAAGAAATCCAATGCACTTATGGTTCCCCACCATGCTATGCATTACCAGTTCTAGAAAAGGATCGTGCCTCGCCATAAATGCGGTTTTGATAATTGGCAGTGAAAAGTGAATTTTTTTTTGTAAAAGAAAAATAATATGTCAGTATATGATTCAGAACTCACAATAGTAATCCGGGAAGTTTTCTGATTACAGATGTGTTATGTCCTGTAGGCAAGTTTGGAATAAAATGTGAGAAATCGTGTCACTGTGCCGATGAAGAGGCATGTTTTGTCAACACTGGAGTGTGTCCTACTGGATGTGCACCGGGCTGGTATGGTGTGGGATGTGATATAGGTTAGTATATCTGGTGCAAGAGTGTGGATTTAAGAGGATCGTGGTATTTGGTCTCTTTTTTCGTTCTGTCTGCATACGTTGTGCACTAGTATGTGAGGTATGGGGTTGGGCACGTTAAGCCAAAAATATCGGGGCAAGTTGGACACTGCACCAACTTGCCTCGTGCATGAACTATAGTGCGTTCACAAATTAATGAACAAGTTTTTTCTTCAGTATCTTTTCTCCTATTGAGCGGATCGTTTTGAAAGTGTGCATGAGCTCCTAAACCACTTTGTCTTAACAGGAAATATTTTTTTTTTGCGAATGGTGTTTGCTATACTTGTGTCTTTGCTTCCTTCTTTAGCACATATACCACCACTGACTCTTGTCAGATCCTCTTCTCACACAAGACCGCTGACAAAATGTATCATTAACAATTTGAACCATAGATGGCTGTCACCATTTGGCCCAGTTCTCGCGTCCGGTCTTCGCAAAAGACGTTACATTTCAGCTAACGTCTAGTAGGTGCGCTCTTTTTCTAAACGTGACTTGCGAGCACCAACCAAAAACGCACGCATTGTGTTGTTTATGTACCACAAGAAGCTTTAATTTTGTGCAGCCTAATTATTTTCAGTGGCAATGCGTCACACCGTCGGTGATGTTGAACACACTTTTTATATTCTCCTACGTTCAAATAACAAAATGGTTTTGACCTTCGGACCACTTCTAGATAGGTCTTTTTACCCTATCATCGCTATGCTGGTTACTTTGCATTGCTTTGTTGCCTTTAAGTGAATTCTTCTAAAACGGTGTTTGAACATCATTTTTGTGGTCGTTGCGTTTAAGCAGATTCTATTCTTAAATGTTTACATATACAACTATGCATGTTTAAGTTATCGTTTATTTCATACTGTTTATGAAGAACACTTTTACCACACACAGAGACGATGTATAAAAATATTTTCTGTGAAGACAAATGGGTTTAGAAGCATATTATGCAATCTTTGAAAACCATCCATTCAGTAGGAAAAGATGTATTTTTCGAAAATCTTGTTAATCTTTTTGTGAATGCACTGTAGTGTACACCATCATATTAAACATGGGTACCTAAATCAAGAGCCAGTTGACAAAGAATTTTCTCCTGAGACACTCTGTCCATTTTCAAAGGCAGATCCGAGAAAACTTACTTGGAAATGAAGAAAAAAGAGGGGGAAAGCGGTACTAACGGATCCCCTCGCCCAATCCCTCCTTCCCTCGCTCATTTCAATAACACTTTTGCGACAAAAAAAAGACAGTTTCTGTGGAGAAGCTGAGAACAATTTTGCATTTTTGCATCTTGTATCCAGTTTTTACCTCAGCGTTGACGATCCTTTATTAATTTAAATCCAGCTTTCTGTGAAAGATATGGATGGGGCTCCAGGCCCCTTAGCCCCTGCCCCTTGCTCCTTCTACATCGCAAAGGTATACACTCTTTAAGCCTAGCTAGAGTAACAATAGCTTCATTAACAAATCTGTCCGGGAGGCGTTATAATATGTGGCCCAACGTGTCCTGTAATGTGGGTCATCTTACCCCAACCAAGGAGCAAGTTAGACCATTGAGAGTTGGTCATTATAGATATTTGTGGTCATCATACAGCAGGCCAAATCCGGAGAGAGATGTTCCTATTTTAAGTACACCTCATTTATTCCCGACGGTTTTTTTTTTTTTTACAAAATAATGGATGTTTACTAAAATAATGGCCCAACATTCCCCACTCTCCTCTATACAAGAAACAATCATTTGCGAGTCCGTACTTAAACAATATCGCCCATTTTCTATCTGTTGACATGTTTCATTTTTTTTTCTCTTGGCAGTACTCGCAGCTAGTTCAGTATCGTCAGTTCAGATTGGATGCATTAACATAAGCGTTATCATTCAAAGATTAATTGTTATAGGCAGGAGCAATGTGGTGCAGCAAATATTTAGAGGATTAGACCATTTGTTATTTCTGTATATTCCCCTCTGAGATTGAGACATTACTGAAGTTTTCAGTATTACTCTAAATCTAGATATTCTTGCAGAATACTGAGATAGTTTAGGCATCAAAGTATTCAAAGCATCCGGTGTAGTTACGCTACTGAGTAAAGACACTTAGCGTTGCCGGTATTGACGTAAATGTAATTGCCTGATGTAGAAATCCTTCGATGCGTCCAGTGGGTTTATTAATGTTTGAGGCCTAGTGAACTAGTTCTTACATTTTGTCATTTTACCTCTGTCGCATACAGAGTGTCCATTAGGCGACGATGGCCAAAGAGATTGCCAAATAAACTGCACTGGCTTCTGTTTACCAAGTCCAAAAGGGCCTCAGTACCCTATGTGCAGCTTTGCCACCGGTGCCTGTTATCATGGATGTGTGATTGGATACGGTCCAGCTCCAGGATGTACAGAAGGTGAGTTCTGTATAGCCATTTAACCTGTTTAACGAACCTGCGGTCCACCCTACATCCGTGCCGCCTGCCCTGACCTGGGCCAGCTTATCAATTTTTTTTCTGGATTACACTTTCCCAGGTTCTAAGGCAGCTGCACGAGTTTAACGCTAGTGCTGTCCCGGTCGCCACCAACACACATGAAAAAAAAATGACACTCACTTTAAAAAGAGTATCGTATCAGTGAAAGCTGAGGCGACTCTCGCTTTGCAGGTACAAGGGTTAAATAATGATGTCACTCGCACAATGCATAGATCTCCAAATGTCAGTTTTGGCTGTTTTTGATGTCGCCTAGACTGGTACCCCTATTCTGATACATTTGGAACTACAATGTGGACGTTTCTGAGTCGCCAGGCAAACAGAATGGCCAAAAGGTAGAGCGTTTTCCTTTTGTTGCGAAAGATCCAGGATTCGAGTTCAACTGGTGACGAGATTCTCCTCGGGTATTTTTCACGGTGTTCAGAAGGCATCCAGATGTCAGTAGCCTAAATTCAACGAGCATTTATCCACGTCAAAATAATGAGATACACGGTCTTTATAAAGGGGGCCAGTCCTTAGAAGTAGCCTTTATTAAACTTGATCTTCTACTATGGCGTGCTTGAATTAGCAGAAAGTTTGTGAAAAGGATATGTAGCAGATACGCAATGTTTGCTCCGTATTTTCAGCCTAATTTTCTTTTATCTCAAACGCTACAAAAATATATGTATTAAAAAATCCCACGCGGGAGGTCCCCCAACGTCCTGTAAGGATGTTATGTGCAAAATTTCAATCCAATGGATTGAGATATTCAGAGGCGTAGCGCGGGAATCGAAACCAGGCAGGCAGACTTGCAGAAAGGTCATACGGTCATACTTTTACCTCAGCGTCACTATACATTCACACTAAGTAGAGACGCGATAACATGCATAAAACAGATAAAATAGCATTATACAGCAAAGATTTGCTTTACCATCTAAACCAGGAATGAATACCAACATCAAGCAACAACAACAGCAGCAGCAGAAACAATAGTAACGGCAACAACATAACAGTATTGACATTCATTTCACTCCTCGAGGGGAGAGGATGATTAAAAGACTGTCCAGATAGTCTAGATGATCCACCCCCCCCCCCNCCCCCTTTGACCGCCATGATGTAACATTGTGTTACGAAATGGAAACATGAAAGGTACTAGCTGCTGGTTAAGGTCTTTGACACCTATTGTTTTTCCTTCTTTTGGCCCCATTAACATTTTGTGTATTCTACATATACCACTGTGATTTCGCCCGATCTTTTAACGGGAAGAAAAAGGGGGGGGGGGGGNNNGGGGGGGGGGGGGGGTCCAACACCCAAAATTTCTTGCAAATGTCTTTTGAAAAATGTCACCACAAATTCTGATTTGGTCCCCAATTTTTCATTTGGCTTGTTTTACCGCGTGCGAATTCATAGGCCTACACATTTTTTTTTGATTTAGAAGGCTCAAATTGTACCAGAAACTTTAAAATTAAATGCATTATATAGATCACAGGTCAGTTTACGCTAAATACTTAATCAGTACCACTTTAAACAATGTCAGTAAAATTGTTGTGCTTGATGTTTTCATACAAGCTTATAATAAAATATATTCTCTCTCTCTCTCTCTCTTTCTCTGTCTCTCTCTCTTTATCTCATTCTCTTTCTCTCTCTCTGCGTACTTCTGTGTGTGCATACGTGCGTGCCTAAGTGCCTGCCGTATTTTTTTCGGTCAGTCTATGAGCGAAGGCAAAATTCTTGTTTCATAAATGTGTGAATGTTATCATACGTTGTCAAATACAGAGTCATTCTAAGTAGAGTCAACCGCATGCACCATTCAAATCTTTATGCCAGCAGCCTGTTTTCCAAGCATGTACGGCAGGGGTTGCCTGCAGTGAGTTCTGCAACGCAGTCCCAAATGGTGATCATGAATAATAAGTTATCTAATCGCACTAATTTTCATCCTTGTGTCCATAGCCTGTCGCTTTGGTACCTATGGTTGGGGATGCAATTTTACATGCAGCGAGTTCTGTTACACAGTCGGACAGAATTATCAAGGCAGGCCGTGTGACGCCGTTACTGGTGAATGTGCTCAAGGATGCAAGGCTGGATATGAGCTCCCAAATTGCGTCACTGGTGAGTTCCCCAGATTTATTAAATAAAGTTGTTTCTACCACACTATATGGACCACTCTGGGCAGAGGTATAAAAGATCTTGTGATTTAACAATTCTGGATAACATGGCGACGTAGGGCTTCCGCCATACGAAAATGAGAAGGATGTCATCATCAAGCTGATGTGCAGGTTGCACAAACAAAGGAATATGGCCCTGAATCCACGAGATCAGAAACATACGTTCGTGCTTACGTGTTCGAAATAGTTACATTTAAATTTCCCGGGCAGGGTGTGCAGACTAGTACAGAGTACCCCGTGAAGGAAGTCGACATTTTGCACTGTGTGAAGTTCATAATTAGAACTCGTGGAACAGCCAGTCGATGTTTGAAGTCATGATGTGCATATCTGAAAAATCGCTTTGCTGAGGGCAATTTTTCTTGTGAAACTTGGACTTTTGCGTTTATCGAATATTGCATCCAAGCAGCGAAAGAAATTGCCATTATTGTGTGAAAGTACAATTAGCACAATTTAAAATACCACGCATTTGAGATTGCCAATTAAATTATAAAACTCCTAGTTATAAACCTGCGGAGCTAATATCCACAGGGAAGGCATTACTATTATGACATAGTGGTTTTCAGCCACTAGCAGAGAGAAACATTCTGAATAAGGAAAACTATTATGTAGTTGAAGCGGTGGTCTGGCTCTCTTACTTATTTTTGTGTCAACAGTCTGTCCCACTGACACCTATGGCGTGAATTGTACGGAACAATGCAGTGACTTCTGCAATGTAGATTCAACTGGCAGTGGAAATTCAAAGTGTATGCACACCACTGGTGTTTGCATTTACGGATGCATGGTTGGATATGTACCACCATATTGTCAAACTGGTAAGTTCGCCTTAATTGATGCTGTTACGACACAGTAGAAATGTTAACAACTGTAGTCAGGTGTGACAATCTATTTAGAGCCCACTAAAAGTTTACCCTCAGTCCACATAATTATGATATTACAGATGGACGCCCTCACTATGTTTAGACCCTTCTCGTACATAAATTTGAACGGTTTTGACAAAATTTGTGGGCAGTTTTCTTATACATAAATACAGGTCGTGATAAACTGCAGCATAGCAATGCCGCAATGAAATATTCAAAGCCTATTTTGTTATCTGTCTATCACGCACAGACTATCGGATACTATTTCCTATTAAGAAAGTAGTGCGATATCATCACCACTTAAACTGCATGTGTACCACAATCATCATGTGTGATCAGTGAATTTGTTGGTAAAACGTATAAAAATTTATTTTTAGTAAATATTTTGCTCAACTGTTCTGTAATATTTAGGTTTATTATTGAAGTTATTCCAATCCGAATATGATCAAACATGTCAAACAGTTTGAAATGTGGGCTAAATACCCTTCTACTTATGATTGCTGAAAGAAATGAAACATTCATTTTCATCTATTAACCATCCATCCATCCATCCATCCATCCATCCATCCATCCATCCATCCATCTATCCATTGCCAGCCAACCAGCCAGCCACCCATCCATGATTTAATCATCAATCATCCATCTATTATACATTGATCATTCATCATTCGTTCATCATCTTTCTTTCTCTATTATTCTTCCATCTTCTATCATCCGTTCAATATTCATTTATTATTCTTCTATTATCCATTATCCATCATCCATGTATGATCCCCCCATCATCCATTATTATTTATCTGCTTTCTCTTTAGATAACCTAGATTTATCATTCACGCGACATGAGCCAGTCAATCAATCAACCAATCTATCATTTGGACAAAATGTAACATCCTGTAATTTTCTCATAGTGTCAGAACTCGATGCATTGTCATTCTGCATGTTCTGGAGTATGTATCTCTGACATAGACGCTGGTGGTAGTGATAATCCCATAGAAAAGTCACACTCTGGCTCTCAGAGCAGAAGAGCCAGCTTGAGATCAGATTTGTCCTCCGTGAGATTCTGTCCCCTGGACAAAATCTTATAGTGAGATTCTGTTTCCCCCCAAAAAAAATTCGTCTAGAGAGATCCTGTTCCCTTTGTGACATTTTGTCCCCTATTGTGTTAAGTTCGCCACGAACATTCTGGTAAACCTACGGTGTAAAATGTTTGTATGAAATCTAATTGGTTATTTTCCTCAAATGCAAAGAAGTATGGCTCTCGAGACACTCTTTGGGCGAAAAGGTCTTCTGGCCATTTTCTCCTGCTTGGGTTTGTAAATCTGAGAACCAGCTGTAAACACACTGTCAGCTGCACTGATCAGTGTTTGTGCATGAACATTCTTTGTGATATTGTACACAATTTTCCATCATTTTTTAAAACTAAAATATGGCAACGTCTTGAAACTGACAAGTGTGAAAACTAAATAATCCATATAGAAGTTATCGATACCAGCTGGTGGTTGCAGCTATTGCTCAGCATGCATACGAATTTCAACGGCTTCACCTACCTCTCTCTGCCAAACATGTTGTGGGATATTTGGCATGGAAAGGCTAGGTACTTCTGGGAAGCTTGGGGTTGAATTTTGTGACATGAAATGGTGAAACAGATTTGCTATAAAAGCTACTTTGGGGATAAAAAAAAAACAAACCATGAGGAGTAGCCTACCTGAACATCTGGAGCGTCACCTATCGGGGACAAGAGAGTTAGTTCCAGGAAAGTGACCCATCCCTGTCGCTCATTTTGTCTGCATGTCTGTCCTCCGAGTGTCTCACTGTCTCTTTGCTGTTTGTCTGAATGTGTCTCTCTACCTATTAGGCTGTCTCTCTGTCATCTCTCTGTTTGCCTGACTGTCTCGGTCTGACTGTCTCTTCCCGTGTTTCTCAGCCTCTCTGTTTGTTATCAGTCTGTCTGTCGTTTGGTCTGTTGCTTTTATGTTTTCCTGTCATTGTTATCGCTTTGTCGGTCCTTGTTTCTTCCTGTCTCGTTCGCTTTGTCTTTCTTCCTGTATGTGTTTCTGTTTCACCTCCGTTTTTCCGTCTGCCCCCATGCCTGTTTATCTGTCCCTGCTAATCTGTCTGTTTTTTAATCTTTTGATCTCTTCTGTCAAACTCAGTAGCTCCCAGTCAGCTTGTCCGCCCCTTTTACAGTCCCTCACCATCCATTTCTTTGACTGGCGTCATTATCCCTCCTCCGTCCTTGTCTGTATGATTATCAGTCTAAGTCTTCGCATGGCTCTCTGACTGTCCTTATTTGTTTGCATCTTTGTGCTTTTGGACTTATCTGTCTCTCAACATCAGTGTTTGTCTATCGGTCTCTCAATGCCTCTCTGTACCTTTGTCAGTCTCTGTAAGCCCATTTCTGGATGTTTCTCTATCTCACTGGTCGTCTCTGTCTATCTCTCAGCTTGTCTATTTCGGTATAACTATGTTTTGCTGTCTGTTTCTGTCTTTTTGTTTATCTTTCTATCGGTGTAACATTGTCTCTTTGTCCGTATGTCTTTGTGTGTCTCTGCCTGTCTGCCTGTCTGTCTGCCTGCCTGTCTGTCTGTCCGGTCCAGTTTGCTCGGTTGGTAGGTCGGTCCAGCCTGCAAGTACGATTCATGTAAATTTATGTACAAATCATTATAGTATGTGCCGGGGTATTGAAGAAAGTGGGAGGGGAGAGGGGACAAAATCTCATCAGATTGTCCGAGGGCGCAGACTCTCGTTATCGGGGGTG